>CATIWO010541332.1:0-15514 GCA_949673435.1 Macaranga tanarius | reverse complement strand
ATTCTCTAAAATATATTTAAATATTTTTTGTTAGGATTTTTTTGGTAGTAAATAATTTTATTAAGAGTTTTATGTATTTAGAAACTAATATCATTAATAAAATTTAAAATATTAGTAATAAACCAATCAAACTGAACTATAAATATATATAAAATTTTAGAATATACTAGAGTTCGGTTTAGTTTTATATAATTTTTTACTCTAAAAACCGAACCAAACCGAACATATTTTGATTCGATTTAAACTGAATTAATATTTTATTTCTAAAAACTGAACCAACTGGTTCAGTTCGGTTCAATTTTTCAGTTTTCGATTATTTTTGTTCACCGCTACTATCAGGAGACTAAGACATTTAATAGAGAGTACAATTCGATCTCCAACCGTAATTCTCCCATATCATGCCATTAGGATTAGCCGTTAAAAAAAAAAAAAACAAGACAGATTGAAATTTTTAAAAGTTAAAATTGAAAATTTAGCAACCTAATCCCAAACGCATATTAGTGTGCTCGAGTAAAAATTATATTCTTCCCTAGCACCTATTGCGTCTCAATGGATTGAACAGGTTAGGCTAGGCTCAGGCCATCTGTGCCTTTCTTTTTCATTTTTTTTTTCTTTTGAGCACTGGATTCAGCCCACATGGATGCTCCCGTAACTTGGATATGGCTTTGCCTGCTAGCATTTGAATTTTGGATTTACTCTTTTTTCCCTAAACTTTTTTTTAAGAGTAAGAAACTAAAAATAGTATCCATTCAAATAAAGGATCACAAATTCACAATCATATGAAATATTGTTAAAAAAATCATATGAAATATGAAATTCAAGTCTTGAACGATCATACATAAATTAAAATAGAAAAGTTAAAACTAACCACTACAATAAACAGTAGTCACACATTAACCAATTCTCTAATCATGCAGACTCTAGCTTCTAGTTTGATATATTGCTGGTTCAAACTGCCAGTTCACAATTTTACAAAAGGTGGAACTCGCTGGTTTCAGTTCATAGTTCCAGTTCAACCGGTTTAATTTTTTTAAATATTTTAAAAATTATATTATTTTTAAGAGATTGACTTAAAGTTGAAGTAGTTTAAAAAATTTTAAAAGGTTTGAATTAAAAATTAAATTCATTTATTTGGCTAGTTGTAGTTGACTTTGAATTTTTTAATTCAAAGGGTTTGAATTAAAAATAAAAATAAAAGAAACATATTAAATTAGAAACGTGTTGGCTTGAAATAAAAAAGTTTAAAAGGTTTGAATTAATAAGTTAAATGAGAAAAATAAAATAAATTAAAGATTTTTTTAAAAAATTTTCAGTTTTAAATTGAAATTGTCGGTTTATGGTTCCATATGAGGAGAAACCGATCCTGAACCAATCCTCTTATGACTCCAAAGGCCAGTTCTAAGTTCAACTAAATCCCAGTCCTGGATTTTGACTAGGCCAATTTCAACTCGGTGCCGAATATAAACCGACCCATGGCCAAGCGTATCTTGATGTGCCGTATAATTAATGAAGAAAGCAAATATAACCTATATTGATAGATCAAGATAAGGCTTCAAATTTTGTACAATGATGGATGCAACAAACTTCATCTTAAACATACTCTCTTTGAAGAGAGTAGATAATTGAAAATCTAATTTAATAGGATTATAAAAAGGGTAAAGGGTGTTTTGTTAACTAATTTAATATGATTGTAATCACCACAATTCGAATTTAAAATGTCATTTAAGTAAGAACAATTTCTTACATGCTAAATCTAATGGTAATTGTTGATTGGATTTATATATATTTTTAAAATAAAGGTTTTTTAACAAGTGTCTCTTTTTATATTTGAGTAAACCATTATAATTTTTCTTAAAAAAATTTGAAAATAAAAGATTTACAATAATTTTTTTAATATTATTTTTAACTAAAAACTATTATATATATTACAATACTAACCTCATAATTCTCAAATTTTAAGTATATTTATGTACTACATTTTTTTTTCTACATCACAAGCAAATACTTTAAAGTGTGAAAATTTTATTTATGGTGAATGATCATTATTCTTCCTGATGTTCTTCGTTTGAAGGATTTAATCATCATGGCTATAAGATTTTAATTTCAAAATTTGTTTTTTCTTTATTTTTATCATCAATTGGACCCTTTTTTTTTTATTGACAATTAATTTGTCTAAATAAGGGTTTAAAGATTCTAATAAAATTCTCAGCAATATGAATGTCAATTTTTATTTTTAAAATTTACAAATTTTTGTTTACTAATTTTATCACATAATAAATAGTATTGTTCTTTTTAACGATTTGAGTAATTATTATTACTACTACATTGAATTAGTTTAAAAAAATTATTAACGACAAGTTCTCGTTTTTTTTTTTTTTCTCTTATCTTCTGATAAGGAGTTTCTTTATTTGGTTTTTCTTTGGTTCTTAACATGGATCAGTTTAAGGCTTTGTCTATTCATGAAGCAAGAGATGAAGGGATTATGCTAAGTGATGAAGACGGTGAGCATCGCCAGCGAAATGGATGGAAGTATTGTTTAGTTGGAAGATTCTTGACCGAGCGAATGATCAACTTCAACGCTATGCGTCAAACTCTTGCCTCAGTCTGGAAACCAGAAAAAGGCTTGTTTGTGAAGAGTCTGAATTCGAATTTATTCTTATTTAGGTTTTATAATGAGGTGGATCTTACACATGTTATTGATAATGGTCCCTGGACATTTGACAATCATTTGTTGTTGTGTAAGAAGCTTGAAGACTTGGATCAACCATAAAAAGTTCTGCTGTTTGATACCTGTCTGTGGATGCAAGTTTATGATGTGCCATTGGGTTTTTGGTCCGAGAAAATGGGAAGGGTCATTGGAAATTATGTAGGGAAATTTGTCGTGTCTGATATAAAGAACTTTTCTGGGCATTGGCGAGACTTTATGCGCATTCGTGTCTCTGTTGATATCCGAAACCCATTGAAAGTTGGCATGAAGATAAAGAAATTTGAAAGTAGCTGGTTTTGGCTATCTTTCAAATATGAGAAGCTCCCTGGGTTTTGCTTCAGTTGTGGAGTGATTGGACATCATGACAAAGTGTGTAGCAAAGGTAATGTAGAAGTGGCTGAAATGTTGTACGGCTCATGGTTGAGGGCTCCTACAAGGAAACAAATGCAACAGTTAACTATTGGTGATCGCTGGTTGCGCAACGGAATGGAGGAGGATGATGATGGCGGAGATACGGTGGCCAGTGCAGGTTACGATCCTGTATGTTCAAAAATGGTAGTGGTTGGCGAGCATAGTAACTGCATAGTTAGTGGGAAAGGTAAGGAGATTGCGACTGAATTTGGGGGAGATGATGGTGGGATGGCAAGCGAAAATTATGGAAATAAGGGGGTTGAAAAACCTTCCAACATGGTAGTTACCACTATTGTGGAAGATAGTAACATGGGAAGCAAGGAAACTGTTGCAATTATGGATGGAGTAACAGTTATAGATTTTAAACGTAGAAGAGTTGAGAATGACGATGGCAAGCATGATGGGAAGGAACCTATGGATGCTGAGGCTTTTGTGGACAGTTTTGCACATGGCCCAGACTCTCCAAAAAACTTGTATTTGGCGGGACCTGGTATCCAGGCCTGCCAAGAACCATGAGTACACTTTGCTGGAATTGCCGTGGGATGGGTAACCCACGAGCAATTCGTGTATTATTGGACCTGGTTAGGTCCACAAAGCCCAATTTTATTTTTCTAATGGAAATTTTGTACAAAAGCAAAATTGGATAACATAAAGGCCCAATTGCATTATGCTGGTCTGTTTTGTGTAGATTCTGTGGGTCACAAAGGGGGTTTGGCTTTATTTTGGAAGCATCATGGATCAGCCCATTTATTAGGCTATAGTAGCAATTTTATCGATGTTGAAATAACTCTTCAGAACCCTCTACCTTGGCGCTTGACGGGTTTTTACGGCTTCCCAGAGCAAACTCGTAGACGGGAGTCTTGGAACCTTCTTCGCCAACTCTCTTCTTCCTCTAACTCTCCCTGGTGTTGTGTTGGGGACTATAACGACATTACTGCAAATTTTGAGAAAAAAGGTGGTCCACCTCGCCCTTCTTGGTTAATTGATGGGTTTCGGCTTGCTTTGGAGGAGAGTGGTTTAATGGATGTAGGGATGACTGGTTCGTAAGGCTGTGTTTGCTATGGCTCCGGAGAAATCGCCTGGTAGTGATGGTCTCAATCCCGGATTTTTTCAGAGCTTTTGGCATATTATAGGGGGCGATATTACTAAGGCTTGTCGTGACTGGCTCTTTCAATCTGCTTTGCCTGATCAATTGCATCACACTAGTATCTGCTTAATCCCAAAAATTAAGAACCCTGCTTGTATGGGAGATTTGAGACCTATATCCCTATGTCAAGTGCTCTACAAAATTCTTGCTAAAGCTTTAGCTAATAGACTGAGATTGGTCTTACCGGATATTATTTCAGATGTTCAAAGTGCCTTTGTACCGGGCCATTTGATTACAGACAATGTTATGGCAGCCTCGGAGGTTATTCATTATCTGAACCGCAAGACATAAGGGAAAGATGGGTTTGCAGTGCTAAAAGTTGATATGGCGAAAGCCTATGACCGTGTAGAGTGGACGTATTTGCAAGGGATTATGCAGAGTATGGGCTTCGTGGATAAATGGGTCAAGTGGATGATGATGTGTGTTCATAGTATTGTTTATTCTGTGCATATAGGTGAATCTGACGTAGGCCCTATCCATCCACATCGTGGTTTAAGGCAAGGGGATCCCCTTAGCCCGTATCTTTTTATTATTGGTGCGGAAGGATTAGTTGCTCTTCTGGATAAAAATGAGAAGGCTGGTAGACTCCATGGTGTAAAAATTGCTCGTAGTGCTCCATCGGTTTCAAAGCTTCTGTTTGCGGATGACAGCTTCTTTTTCTTCAAAGCAACATCTGAGTAAGCTAATGAATTAAAAGATATTCTCAGATTTTATGAGTCTGTGTCGGGTCAGTCTATTAATTATAACAAGTCTAGTGTTTTTTATTCCAAGAATGTGTTTGTCTCTAGCCGGCAGGATGTGTGCTCTATTTTGGGTGTTAAGGAGGTTGCTGGGCAAGATAAATACTTAGGCATGCCATCAGTCATCGGCCATGATAAGCAGAAAGTGTTCGGGTTTCTTAAAGATCGTTTATGGAAGAAAGTCCAGCTTTGGCGGCGTCGCCCTTTGTCTAGTGCAGGGAAGGAGGTTCTTCTAAAAGTAGTGGCACAAGCTCTCCCAAATTACATTATGAGCGTCTATTTATTGCCAAAAGGGTTATGTATGGACTTGGAAAAAATGATGAATGGTTATTGGTGGTCTTCTAAGAAAGATGGCTCTGGGATTCGATGGAAAGCATGGTCTGATCTGAGTAAGAAGAAAATTCAAGGGAGCTTGGGGTTTAGGCAGTTTCAAACTTTTAATGTGGCCATGGTGGGAAAGCAGTACTTGGAGATTGGCTTGTGCTCCTGATACTCTTTTAGCTCAGCTTTTCCGTGCTAAGTACCATCCAGGCAAATCTATCTTAGATGCCTAACTAGGTAATAATCCTAGTTACTGTTGGAGAAGCCTTATGGGTGCGAAGAGTTTGGTTCATAGTGGCATTTGTTGGAGGATTGGATCGGGCCAGGAGGTGAGCATTTTTAAAGATCCTTGGTTACCTGATAAATCAAACATGTATGTTATTTCTACTCCTCAAGATGGTATGGATAATTTGCGGGTTTGTGATTTAATTGATTATGATACTGGGAATTGGAAACTGAATGTTCTTGATGCGCTTTTTAATGAGCGAGATAGGAAATTGATTCTTAGTATACCTCTTTCATTTGATTGTAGTACGGATTCCCTTATGTGGATTTTTGAGAAAAGTGGCTCTTATTCTGTTCGTAGTGGCTATCATATAGGCTGTAATGAGCAGGTGGTGTCTCAAATTAACTTGCCGCAGCAGTTATGGAAGAAGCTTTGGGATTTAAAAGTCCCTGCTAAAGTGCGCTGTTTTGCCTGGAAAATGGTTAGTGCATGTCTTCCAACGCATGTCAATTTGTTACGAAGGCAAGTGGATGTTGAGCAATCTTGTCCTATTTGTGATGCTGCAAATGAATCAGATATTCACATTTTCTTGAATTGCTGTCATGCGCGTAAATGCTGGGATTTTTTGGGCTTGGGTTTCTATAGAGGTTCTATTTCGAATATGCATGAATGGGTTCAACTAATCGTCGAGAAATGTGATGAGGAAACTACTTGCCATTTTATATTGCTTTGTTGGAGTCTTTGGTATTGCAGGAATAAATCGGTTTGGGAAGGAATGGTTTTTCTTCCAGCTAAAGTGTGTCATATAGCCATAGATTTGCTTAATCAATGGCGTCATACTCAAGAGAACCTCCGTCGAGTTGCTAGTAGCAGATCTCAGATGCATTCTGGTGAGTATGGGTGGAGTAGGCCAGTAGTGGGGGTATTTAAGTGTAACTCTGATGCTGCTATGTTCTTAAACCCAAACCGAACAGGTCTTGGATGGGTGTTGCGTGATGATAGGGGTGCTCTTGTTGCTGCTGGTGGGATTTCCGTTCAAGGCATTGCTGATTCTCAACTGGCAGAGGCCATGTCTATCAGGGAAGCTCTCAGTTGGATCAAAGAGAATTTTCCATCTCCTGTGGTCTTTGAATCTGATTGCCTTTCTGTTATTCAAGCTCTTAATATGCAGAGGATAGACCATTCTTATTTGTCTTCTATTCTATCTGATATTCGTCAACTAAAGCTTATTTGTAGTCATACTAGCTTTAGATATGTTAAACGATCTGCGAATCGTGTTGCCCATGAGCTAGCTAGGGTGGTCGATTCTATGTCTGGTCGTAGGGTGTGGTTTAACCCACCTAATGAGTCGATAGCTTTGTTACTTACAGCTGATTCAAGTTAATGACAATGCAGTCTTTAGTTTCAAAAAAAAAAAAAAATTATTAACGTAACGTGTGCAAAGCACGGACATTCAACTAGTTAAAAATAAATTTCACTTGAATGGTATTTTTTCAAATCGCACTCAATTTGGTAAATTATCTATTATCAGTTTACCATGAATCAATTGAAATTTGATCTTTCAATGAGTTTATTTAAAAAAATAATAAGATATTTGACCACAGTCACATATATTTTTAATAAAAAGTTATAAAACAAATGAAATCAATAATATTTTAAAAAATAAAAATTATAAATTAACTAATACTAATAAATCTATGTTTTTTTTTTTTAGGAAATAAATCTATGTTTATTAATAAATGATAAATTGTTAAAAAAAAATAAAATGATCCATGGTCGGCTTTTGAATAGTTCAAGATAGCCAAATTCTATTAGAACGAAGGAGGAGGTAATTAGATTTATATTTATTTTCATGGAATTGATAAATCATACACAATCCCTCTTTTCCAATACTTCAAAAAAAAAAAAAAAAAACATAATTTAAAATATGACAAATAATTAACTCTAGAATAAAATTCTAGCCTCCCTGTCTCATTTTCTCTCTAACTTTTCTATTTTCTTCTTCTTACTTTTCATATTTGTTAGTAGAGATGAGTGATTTTTGACATTTTTTGGCTTAAAATCACCTCTCTGTATATTTTTTTTATCAATTAAATTCTAAAATAAATGGGTATTTCATATAGATCTAGGTTTGTTATTGTTTGTTTTTGTGGTTTCACCGTCTTATTGTGGCATTTGGTTTTTACCGTGCATTTTTTTGTGTGTAGGCAATTCAGAAAAATAAAACATATTTGATTCAACAGAGATATTAAATCCGATTATAGCCGTCAGTATATTGCAGCACTGGAGTCATAGGTATTCTAGTAATTATAGAATTTTTAAATGTGTAGGCTTTGAGTCGATTTATTATGCTATTAACCTTGGAGATGTGAATATTTCACAGTTTCATCCTTTAATGATTTTTAGTGGATTTATATCAATGTTTTTATCGATATATTGCTGGTTTGTATGAATGAAATTATTGTTATTGTAAAAAAAAAAACATAATTTCAGATTTTCTCTATATAAGAATATCAAACAAAATTAAGAAAGAAAATATTCAAATAATTGCAGTAGCCTTTAATTAAGGTGATTTTCTATTATTGTAATTTTATTCTTATGAGATAAAATCATAAAATATTGTATCTTACTGCCATGTTGTTCAATTTGCAAGGTTAATCCTCTCTTTCAACCCTCTCCACGCTACTATTAATGGATATATGAGGCTGACTATCCTCAAAAATAACCTTCTAAGACAAAATCTATCACAATTGGCACCACCACTAATGAGTCTTTGAGTAGTCTTTCATGATAAAAAGGTATGGATATTTAATGTGAAAAGTAGGATTCAATTTCTCGCTCATTTTACTTTTCTCTTATAGTGGGGAATTAAACTACTATAACTAAAATGTTAAAGAAGTTTTTTTGAATAAAAACTATTTGCACATAAAATGAGAAGATACAATGAAAATCATGTTCTCATCATGAGGCTTATATGCATAATCATGAAACATGCCAAAAAATAAAGAAATACCCATTACTTGACCCTGAACTTTCACAATTTATTTTATTAAATTTTTAAATATTTATTGTGCTTTATTAAACCCTTTTATTATTATTTTATTTTATTAAACCCCTGTACATTTATTTTTACCAATATTAAGGACATTTTTGACATAAAAAATATAATAATAATAATAAATGACTAACACCGTTAATGATCCCATTAACTAATAATTTAATATTAAGAAATGACTATTTTGATAACATCATTAAAATCTTGGGCCTCTCTGCAATTATACATCTACGACCATCACCACTATCACTACCACATTACCATTGTAGTCATACCAACATCTTCGCCACAACAACCAAATTTGAAATGAAAACATACATGATCTACTTATATCCATTAGAATAACATCCTTATATCACAAAATTGCAAAAAAAAAAAAACTCATATCAAGTTTTTTTTTTTTTTTTTTTTTTTAAAAAAAAGAATCAATCCTCTTCATTCAACATCAAAACTAAAAAAAAAAAAAAACCAAACCCAACTTTGAGAAAATAGACTTCTAGTTTTGATATTTAGTAGAGAAAGAATGGGTGGTTGAAGAAGGTGAGTTTTCAGATGAGGTGCATAAGGGAGGAGCATTATTGTTTGATTGAGAAAATATATAAGTAAGGACTTGGAGAAAAGTAAATTTTGAAAAAAATGGCTGCACACTCCATGAATTACACCCAAGCAACCGTGAAATCAGCGTCGGCCATCAGAGCAGGAGCAGCTTTGATGGAGATGGTAGGTATTGAATGGTGGTGGGTAGATTTGAGTGAGAGTAGATTTGAGTAGGAGTAACTTTGGATAAGAAAGCGAAGAAAAAAATAGATTAGTTCAATAAAAAAAAAGAATTCAAAAAAAAAAAAACACTGAGGAAGAGGATGGATGAAGGAGGATAGGACCTAGGAGGCCAAACAAATTATGAAGAATTATTGGAATTATGGGATTCAGTATTATTTTTTTCTTTCAGTTGTACTTCAACAAAATTCAAGGACCAAACTGATATTTTGTTAGTTATCTTTTACCCTAATCTTAGAAGTTCACTCTCTTTTAACAGTGTGTGAATTTCGCACACTTAATTACTATTAAAAAAATTATTAACGAAACAAAAATAATGGTATAAGGATTTAATTAAACAAAATAAATAATTAAGGACTCAATAAAATAAATGGTGAAATTTTGAGGGCCAAGTGATGAGTTTTTCCAAAAATAAAAAAATGTTCCATATTCTACATGAACATAACCTGCATTGCAGGGATGGATGTTAAACTGAAAACCTCAAGATACCATGCAAAGAAGCTTGGCTACTAGGACAAAACTTGCTGGCACCTTTATATCCATCAACAATTATAACTTTGATACTTTTTATTGATAAAAAGATTGAATAATTTAAATATAAATGCACAATACATTAATTAAAGGTAATTCTCTATTTAAATTATATAAAAATTAACTTTATAAATTAATGATAATATAATTCTAATTTCGCAGTTCATAATGCAATGACTACAACTTTGATATTTAAATGTATGACACTACAAGAAGATATGCTTGAAACTGCAATTAAAAGATGTAACTTAAAGATCTTTGAGGCCATTAACAAAGAGAGAATCAAATATATCCATTTCAGACTTCTTCAAAACTACCTCAATCTCAACTCCACCACTCTCATCCCTACTTTCTGCCATAGAAATGGATCCAGTCCTATCAATGGACGTAACCTCCACCTTCTTTGGCCTTCCCCATCCGAAATCTGTCGCATATACTTCAAACCGAGGCGACCCGGCAACCCCAGTTCCTATCCCTGAAGCACCCATAGCCATAAAAGTTGCAAGCTTCTCTTTTGCTCCTCTAAGAGCTCCTCCTTTCTCTAATCCTTTGATCACATCACTTAGCTTCTCTGCAGCAACGGCAAGCCCATTTTCTGCCATGATAGCCTCTACTTCTGCCTCTGTCATATAGGAGCTAACGCAGTTACCAAAATAATTGTCTGGAATTGGAGGGTCTAAACGGGCTCTACAGTCTGCTGTAAATCCCAAAAACACCTTTCTGTTTCTTTCTGGTCTTTTAGCTTGAAAAATTTTAACAGCTATAAATGCATAAGTTAACACAAAAGTTGATAATTGCACTGAGCTTGTCTGATTTTGATGAGCTTCCCTGGTTTCATTATCCATTGAAGAAAGTAATAATAATACCTTTTGCCTCAGTTTCTTTACATCTTCACGAGAGAGCTTGAATGTTCCTCGTACTGAGTCGGGATCTATTTTAAAATTCGGCAACAGCTTCAAGCTTCTGGGATTATGATCAAAGCCTGCTCTGGACATAGCATCTGACCAGTTGTTCAAGTACTCGGTGGCAATTCCATCTGGGTCCTGAATGATTGTCCGATCAAAGATCGGAGTTAGCTCAGGCAAAAGACCCGGATTTGTGTTGTTCTCTTTCACTCTCTGTTTGCACAAGTGAGCCCATGCTTTCATAAACATGGTCACGCTTTTGCCATCAAGAATGGCATGGTGAGAAGACACCCCAATGCAGAACCCCTTATCAGGAAACAATGTGATCTGAAAGGCTATAGTTGATGCCTGCGTTTCAGAAACATCCAACTCTGGTACATAAGCGTGTGATTCGAGTGCTTCACGACTTTTATCCTCTGAAAGATGATAAAAGTCTGCATCAGACTCTGCAACAGTGAGCGAAACAGCGTCTTTAGGGGCATAGAGGATGAAGGGTATTTCAGCATGCGATGGCCAAGTAAGTTTGCCAGCAAGCGGAAGGAAATGGAGGAGAGCAACAGAAAGGGAGTTCTTGAGCTCAGGAAGAATGACAGAACTGAAAAATGCAGGATTCGAATGGGTGAGTTCATAGAAGAAGATACGCTCAACTGGGTGGAATTTAATCCAGCATGTGTCGAAGAACGTGAGAGGAAGAGATAGCTCAGTTGCTGATTCAGGCGAGTTTGAGGGAGGAGCCACTTGACATGCCTCAATTACTCTTACTCTGCTATTGCTGGAAGCCATGAGATTTTGAGGTATGTTATGATCTTTAGGCTAGATGCTGCTGAAAGAGAAGAGGTGTGGGCCTTTAATTAATGTCTTTTTTCTATTTTCATTTAACACATGTCTATTTTTATCATTTGGTGGATCCGAATTAAATGAAATATTGTGACAGTGCATATATTTTTAGTTATGACAGCGCATATATGGGGCAAGTAAGTTAGTTATTATGGTAATTTCATGAGGTCTAATTTTACATAGGACAGCAAAATTCTAATCTCAGCATTACACTAGCACCTCAAAATTTATAGACTCAACTTTCCACGTCCTCCTGGCATGCAAACTTGGTTAACAATGTCTTTTGGGCAATATCTTGTTCCGGAGCCATTGTGTCGTTATCCTCTGTAGGGGTGAGCATTCGGTCGGTTCGGTTGGTTTAGTTAATTTTTTTAATCGAACTGAACTAATCGAATCAAAATAATTCAAAACCGAATTAAATTGAACTAAAATTTGGCTCGGTCGGTGATAAAAAAATCGAAAACTATATGCAGAAAACCGAAAATTTTAAAAATATGAATTTTTTTTTATTTTTATATTAAATTAGTATATATTTTTTAAAAAATATTTAGAAATATAAAAATAAAAAAAAATTCAGTTTGTTCGGTTAATTCGGTTAATCGAAATTTTTGTATATAAAACCGAACCAAATTTCGGTTCAATTCGGTTCTAAAAATTCTAAAAAAGCAAATCGAACCGAACCGAATAGATTCGGTTCGATTTTCGGTTCGGTTTTTGGTTCGGTCAGTTCAAAACCCATGCTCACCCCTAATCCTCTGTAGAAGACAAAAGAAGCTCTAGGGTAAATAATCTATGAACTCTTTTTTACAGGGGAAAATTTTTCATATATATTGGATGTGGTATACATCTCAAATATAGGATCCACTTGTATTTTATTAAATGAGAAAATTTAATTGAATTTAGTTGGATTTTTTTGACTTATATAATTGAATCTCAAATACCTTTTTATTTTAAGGGAGTACAAATTCTATCAATATATATAATTGGGATAAGTGGAGTTAAATTTTAAGAAATTTAAGCTGGAGATGGAGCCTAAATAAATTGATTCAAATATGTATCGAATTTGAAAATTTTAAAATTGAGCTTAAACTTTATTAAGATAAATGAATTCAAATTGGTTTGAGATGAATTTGAACTTAATAATAAACTAGTCGTATATCCGTGCGTTGCGTGGACTACTTATTAATACATAATTTATTTATTTTTAATATATTTTTATTAATAAAAATTTAAATTATTTTTTTGTTAACAACATATATATATTAAAAAAAAATAATATAATGAATAGTGTCAAATCGAATAATTAGAAAAAGTAAAATAGAAAATTGAGAAATGCATTATGTTCTCATAATATAATAAATATGTTTATTGTTCTCAATATCTAAATCAAATATATTTTATAAAAAATAATAATATATTTATGAGACTAACTCTTTAATTTTTGAAAAGTTTGGAGAGTTTCAATGTTCATGATACAATTATAGCGTTTAATTTGTTTAATTTAATTATTCATTTGAAGGATTTTTGTTCTTATTTTGTGAATAAAAGAATATTGAAAAAATCTTGAAATGGATATAAAATAAATTTTTTTTGGATGATTTTGGGATGGAAAATTATAATTTTGAATATTTTTTCCATTTAATATAATTATATTTTAAACTAAAATTACGAGCAAGGCTCGAGTATTTTTCTTTGGTACTTGACATAGTGCATAGTGTGAATATATTAATATTATGAATGAATAATGATTAATAAATTGTTAAACAAATAATATAAAATGGATAGTAATGATTAAATTGCTAAACTGTGAGCTAGGGGTGTTCATCGCCTCCGAAATAGTCGAACCGAAAATCGAACCGACTTTATTTGGTTCGGTTTGATTTGCATTTTTAGAATTTTTAAATTTTTTGAACCGAACTGAATTGAACTGAATTTTGGTTCGGTTTGATTTTATGTAAAAAAATTTCTATTAACCGAGATAATCAAAATAACTGATTTTTTTATTTTTTATTTTAATTTTTCTAATTATTTGTTAAAAATATATACAAATTTAATATAAAAATATAAAAATAATCAATATTTTAAAATTTTCAGTTCGGTTCGGCCGGTTCGATTTTCTATCCAAAAATTTCAGTTCGGTTCAGTTCGGTTTTGGACCAAATTCGGTTAAATTCTGTTCTGATTTTTTCAAATTCGGTTATTTCGATTCGGTCAGAAAATTGCCCAAAAACCGACCGAACCGATCGATGAACACCTCTACTGTGAGCAGCATCGACTGAATACATGCAAGTGTTATGCCTTTCATGGTAGAATTCATGAAGAGCAATTCCGATTCCTGAATATCTGTTGCCTCGTTTGCTATTAATTTGTTGCATATGATGCTTGACTGAATAGCCATCCGGAATTGATAGATCGATGTGGAGTGAAGTGATAAAAGAATGTACGATTAGGAGTTTTACGTCAAAGGAGTCTATTTTAAATAGGCAATTATTTAAAGGATTTTTAAATATTTTTTAAAAAAATACTGTAAATTTTTAAAATTCAACACATAAACATTTAGAGATGATTGTTGAATTATGAGGAGAAACACTTGTCAAAATTCGGGTTTAATGATTTTAGTGCTCAATATTTAATATATATAGAGATTTAACTTGTTTATTATGATAAAATTTGAATTATTTAATTTTTAAATTTATATTAATTAAATATTACATTACATGACTATTAATATTTACATATTACAAAAAATTAACAATTAATATATAAAATATAAAAATATAAATATTTATGGAAATAACATTTATAAAGTTTACATTATGCATAATTATAATGTTTTATTATATATTATAATAAATAAAATAGATTTAAATATTGACTTTATGTGAAATTATGAATTTAAATTATCATATATATATATATGTTTTAAAGCCTAAATTCGATTAGACTTGATGATTCGAGTCGAATAATTTAAAATTCGCATGCATCTAGCCAATGTAGTAAAACTTGAGTTCAACTCGATGGATTTTGATTTTTGAGTTGAGTATTATCATTTATACTCCAAAAACTTCATTTCTACTTTTTGTGTAAAATAAAAAAATTTTGTTCAATAATTTCACCCAGAATTAAGCTTTCATACCTTTAACTTTTATTACATCTCTTCAAATTTCAAATTTTTACTTTAAGTCCATTTAGATTACATAAAATCAATATTTCTTTTTGTGAATGAAACTAATATGAACATAAAAATTTATATGAACTAAAAATAAATAGTCAAAAAGAGATAAAATAATTAAATAATTAATTTATTCCTTATTTTAAATTTTATTTTATTTTTATTGATTTAAAGTTTATTTTTAACAGTTTACATGTTTAAAATTATAGATTAAATGTTCATCTACCATGATATTACATTAGTTAAATAAAATTAAAAATTCAAATTTTTTTAAAATAAAAATAAAAAATTAATTATGGTAAAATTTAATTACGAAATTAACTATGCAATTTCTGTGTTGGACATGCAATCTACAAATGGACAACTTAATGCCATCAGTTATAAATTGAAACTTGACAAATGTTAATGCCAGAAACTGAGCTGGAAAAGCCACACCTTGGGTGGTGTGGCGCTTGCCACACTGAGGGTGGGTCAAAAACTAAGAATTCCTTAGAACCATTTTCGCGTGAGATATAATATCGGATGACATATTTTCTGTATAGGGTATTGATGAATGCCGACTTCCTTCAAACCTACAAGCACAAAAGAACACCTTGGATGAGCCTAGGATCTCTGATCCGTAGGTTCTCCGATGCTTAAGTTAGAGAAAGTCTATTCAAGATGAAATATAATGTGAGGTATGAGC
>CATIWO010540981.1:0-10478 GCA_949673435.1 Macaranga tanarius | reverse complement strand
GTCGAACAAACAGGATAGGTCGATATCTGATGATGTGTGGAGAGCTTGGCAAGAAAAATGGTCGCAGCAACCTTACGTTGAAAAATGTACCCAAGCAAGCAAAAATCAGCTAACTGAAAAAGCCGGTCCAGGTATAGGTCCTTCAAAGCACACAAGAGGGTCTAGATCTATGCGTGACCATAAGCGAGCTATGGTATGTACGAAATATTCAATGTTAAAAAATTATATGCAATAAATAGCTAATTAATTGTTGTTGGATAATGCATGCTATTGTGAACTATCTTAATGTATTAATATTAATTATTTCATTATATTCTTCATTTTTATTTATAATAATATAATATATTATTCATTTGTTAAAACCGTAAATAATATGCAGACTGAGCAGGATGGAGTGCGACCAAGCGCACATAAATTATTCAAGGCCACCCACACCAGCAAGTCAGATAGAAGTAAATTTATTGATAAGAGATCAGAGACAGTTAATGTAAGTATGGAAATATTTTCACTGGGTATTGTATTATATTCAGTAGCCACAAATAAATAATGTACATGTGTAAGTAGTTTTTGCACATATTACATGATATGATAATGTATTTTATTTTTATCATTTGATTTAGGTACGTTTCGAAGAGATGATGGCTGCCGCTTCACAACCAGCAGAGGAGGGAGGAGAGGCACCTGAAGTTGATGAGAACCAGATTTTCCTTCAAGCAGCTGAAGGAGTACAAAAACAACAAGTCTACAGTGTTGGACCTTCAGTGTCGACATACTATATAAGCAGTTCCCGCACTACCGGTGCGACATCCTTAATGTAGGACTTGTTTCCTTCTCAGGCCACTTTTGATGATGCGGTTGAGTGGTATGTGCAGAGTAGATTAGAGGTTGTTCGATTTGAGCTTCGCCGTAAGTATGAAAACCAAGTTAGCGCATTCCGGCACAAGCTAGCGACTTTTACGAGGTGGGCACACTCTTCTGGTATGCGACCTCCTGTACCTCCACACTCATCTTCTTCTCCACCTTCACATACAGCTCCTTTAGATGCTGAGGGTGATCTTGGTCCAGATCATACTACAGATTTAGTGGATCAGTAGATTTTCACATTGCTTATGTAACACATTTTTGAAATAATTGATAAATTGTATGTTTATTCCTATATTATTATTTTATTGTCATGTTATTTTGTGTTTCAAATATATTTATTTATATTTTTTTAATACGATTATAATTCGTATTGAAATTATAATGAATGTTTATACAATTTACAACAGCCACAATCATATCATGGATTAGATTCCGTTGGTAATTACCGATGGAATAGAATCCGTCAGGAATTACCGACGGATTTAATCCGTTGGTAATTCTGTCGCTAATTTATCGATGAATTTTAAAAATCCGTCAGTAATAATTAGCTATGAGCATTTTACCGATGGAATAGAATCTGTCGACAATCCGTCGGAAAAATCCGTCGCTAAATTTTTATTTTCTAGTAGTGTAAATCAGCAGTATCAGTCTATAGCTATGTCCAATTCAGTAAAACTCGGACACCCGTTTGGGTCTCATAGGCGACTGTGATGATCATCAGGTAACCATTTGAGAAATCGATTCTCTCTATGAGCATTCGGTACTCGACCGTTAAAGGATCCACGACTACTCAAAATGATAGGTCTGCATTTGAATCATGGCGTATGTAGTACAAGATCTCAGTCACGTCCCTTTGGACGTTTAAAGTCTATGCCACCCAAAGGATAGCCATCTGTACATTGTACACTATCTACAGAAGCGGCTAAACTGAAAAGAAAAGCATTTTAAAAGGGGAGTAGTGAGAATTTTCATATGAAAATACTTAGTGAGTAGACTAGATAATACACTTTCGGTAGCTAAATAGATGAACAACTCAGATAATAATATAAGTAATTTTAAACCAAATAATTTAAACGGTTAAATAAAGCAGAGTAGAGTTAGTTAAATACAACGGTATACCAAAGAGTTAAGCTACAAACATTCTAATTATGTATATCGGATCACAATTAATTCATTTAAACATTGTATATTCAGGTTACTATCAATGTGGTGGGTACCAATCAATACATTGAAGGTTCGAGCCAAGTATGCATACCATTATCATAAACTACTCAGAGTAACCCTAAAGGCTTTCATAAATCTTATATCACTGTATCCCGGATATAGGAAATAGTAATGTCACATGAGTTACTGTGTCCTGAATACAGTCTTACATCTCATTGAACCCTACCGTACCTCGAGCACGATCTTATTGCAACCTCTTAAATGTTAATTTTTTTATAAATACTCAAATAAGCATATTTCTCGGGCAATTTATGATCTCAGTTAATTAGAATGTATTAAAATTAAACTCCCGTACATCAGGTGAATCAATACTTTTCAAATTCACTTTCAGAAACATTTTTCCCTCCAAGATAGATAAAGATGTCGTCCCATTCTCATATGAGGCGCTGCCCTAGCGATTCAAACAATAAAGGCACCACCTGAGAATTTAAATTTAAGAGGCACCACTTGTTCAGTGCATAGAGGTGCCACCCTACCACTAATAGAGGTGTTGCCTCTGTGCCTCAGAGGCATCGCCCTTGGGGCCTAAGTGGGTTGAGGAACCGCCTCTTTGCATAGAGGCTTCGCCTCTTCACCTTGTTCCAACATTCAAAATTTTAAATTTTCACAGTAAACCAACAAAATTCAATTTTCAATAAACCAGCCAAAACATTAACCAGTTCACTGAATTATTAAAAGAAAAGTATAGGGTTTTGAAGAGGAAGATCTACTCACCTACATTGTACGTTCCTTTCTCCTCCCTCAGTCCTTCTCTACTATCAAATGTCGTTCAAAAAATAAAGCTTCCTATATCGTTACCTTCCTTACTTCATTTTGCTATCTCCTTTCTTTTTCTTTTTGGCTTTGGTACCAAATGGTACCCAGCCTTTTCCTTCCTACCTTACTTTTCATGGGAGGTGACTTATGCTTCATCGCCTTCTATATAAGCTACATATTCTTTTTTTTTAAAAAAAATTCTATCATTTGCAGATTTGGGCAGTTAATGCCCAATTACATATTAGTCCCTAAACTTAATTATTTTTAATTAAGTCCTTCAATCAAACTTATTTTCTATATAATTTAGTCCTACCTAAAAATAATATTAGTTATTCAGGCACGGACTCGATAATTCTTCTCCACTTAAAAAATTTCATCCTTAAAATTTGAGAATGCTAAAACACTCAATTCACTTCATACAAAAATAATTATGGATACCGATGCCTCTATCTTCTTCTCGTTCCCATGTAGCCTCCTCATGGGGGTGATTTCCTCATAGTATTTTAACTAGCCAAACAACTTTATTGCGCAGCATATTTTGATTCTTAGCTATAATTGATACCACTTCGTCTTTATAGCTCAAATTTTCTTTTAGCTCTACCGGTTGTTCCTATAATATGTGCGAAGGGTCACTTCTATATCTTCTCAGCATCAATACATATAAGACGTCGTGAATTCTAGACAAATTTAGGGGTAAAGCCAGCCGATAAACTATTGGCCCGATGTGCTCGATCACCTCGTATAGTTTGATAAATCTCAAGCTTAGCTTACCGCGCTTGCCAAACCTCAGCACACTTTTCCACGGTGATATTTTTAGGAACACTTTCTTACCAATATTATACTCGATATTAATTCACTTTAGATTGGCATATCTTCTTATCTATCTTGAGCCATTTTCAAATTCCTTTGAAGTATAGTAAGATTCTATGTGGTCATTTATACCAACTTCGAACCTAATAACTTTCTCTCTCCAGCTTCCTCCCAGCAAATAAAGGTTCCACACTTCCTCCTATATAGCGCTTCAAACGGTGCCATATCTATACTACTCTGATAGTTGTTATTATAGGTAAATTTCATTAATGGTATTTGTCTATCCCAGTTACTTCCGAATTCCAACACATTCACTCTAAGCATATTTTCTAAAATCTGGATAGTACGTTCAGATTAGCTGTCCGTTTGAGGATGGAAGGCTGTACTAAACTTTAGTTTAGTACCCAACGCTTCTTGTAAACTTAGCCAAAATTGTGAGGTGAATCTTGGATCTTGATCTGATACGATCGATATTGGAGCTTCGTGCAATCTCACGACCTCCTTTACGTATAATTCTGCTAACTTGTTCAAATTATAGCTAGTCCTGATTGGTGAGAAGTGTGCTGACTTCGTTAATCGATCTACGACTACCCATACTATGTCATGCCCTTGCTGGGTTTTTGGTAGTCCTACTACAAAATCTATTATAATAAATTCCCACTTCCACTTAGGAATCGACAAGGATTATAGTAATCCTTCCGGATGCCTGTGTTCAGCCTTCACCTATTGACACGTCAAACACTTGGATACAAACTTCGCTACATCACTTTTTATCCCTTTCCACCAATAATTTTCTTTCAGCATTCTATACATCTTCATGCTTCTTGGATGTATAGTGTACACCGAATAATGTTCCTCTTCCATTATCTCCTACCTTAATTCTTCTATATTCGGCACATACTGTCTGTTCCCAAACTTTAAAATTCCTTCTTTAGTACAATTTAATTCTTTCACCCTTCCACATTTTGCATCCTCATATAGTTTCTATGGTTCTCCGTCCACTTGTTGCGTTGTCACTATTCTCCCTAGTAGCATCGACTTTACCTTTAAGGTAGCCAAGACTCCACTAGAGGTATCTATTGTAAATTTGGCATTTAATTTTCTTAGCTCAATTAACAGCGGTATCGTTATTGTATGGATATGATATAAACTGCCACCCGATTTTTGACTCAACGCATCCGCGACCACGTTAGCTTTTCCCGAGTGATATTCGATTGTATAGTCATAATCTTTTAGTAGCTCCACCTAACATCTCTGTCTCAAGTTTAACTCTTTTTGAATTAGGGCATACTTCAGGCTCTTATGGTTTGTGAATATTTAATAGGTAACTCCGTACAGGTAATACCTCTACATCTTTAACACGAATACCACTGCTGCCAATTCTAGGTCATATGTGGGATAATTCTGCTTATGCGGCCTTAGCTGCCTTGATGCATACACAACAACCCTTCCATTTTGCATTAATACGCAACCAAGTCCTTGCTTTGAAGCATCACTATACACCATATAATGACCCCCTTCAACTGGTAATGTTAATATTGGTGCAGTGACTAACTTCTCCTTAAGATTTCAAAACTTCGTTGGCAGTTTGAATCCCACTCGAACTTTACATTCTTTCTTAATAATTTTGTCAATAGTGTTACAATAATCGAGAAATCCTTCACAAACTGTCGGTAATAGCTTGCCAAACCTAAAAAGCTTCGTATCTCTATTACATTTCTTGGTAGCTCCCAATTTACAATCGCTATGATTATATTGGGCTTTATGTACACTCCTTCAACCGATATTATGTGTCCAAGAAATATAACCTTATCCAACCAGAATTTGCATTTACTAAACTTCGTGTATAACTGTTTAATCCTTAGAATCTCTAATATCACCTTCAGATGTTCCTCGTGCTCCTCTCTTGACTTTGAGCATACCAATATGTCATCAATGAACACGATCATGAACTTGTCCAAATATGGTTTAAATACGCGATTCATCAAGTCCATAAATGCAACTGGTGTATTCGTGAGTCTGGACAGTATCACCAAAAACTCGTAATGTCCATACGTCATTTTGAAAGCAGTATTTGACACATCAGATTCCTTGATCCTTAATTGGTGATTACTAGAATGCAAATCAATTTTTGAGAACACTTTTTCCCCATATAGTTGATCAAATAAATCTTCTATCCTGGGTAAAGAATATTTGTTCAGGATTGTGACCTTATTAAGCTGTATATAATTTATACACAACTGAAGAGATCCATCTTTCTTCTTCACGAACAATATGGGTGTGCCTCAAGGTGAAAAGCTCAGTCGTATAAATCCCTTATCCAGTAGTTCCTACAATTGTGCCTTCAGCACCTTCAACTCCACTGGAGCCATTCGATATGGGAGTTGTCCCTGGTATGAGTTTGATTTCAAACTCGATCTCTCTTTCTGGTGGCAGTCCTAGAAAATCTTTAGGAAAAACATCCTCAAACTCGTGTACTATTGGTAGTTCTTTCAACTTTGCACCCTCATTTCTTTCTTCTACTACTGAAGCTAGATAAGCTTCGTACCCTTTTCTAAGATATTTCTCGACTTTCATCATTGAAATAATCTTTATAGGAGTCTTTCTTTCTTCTCTAACATATATTAATTTCCTTCCACCTTCTCTTTCCAACTCTATTTGCCTAGTAAAGTAATTCATATTAGCTCGGTAATGGCTTAACCCATCCATTCCGAGTATAATATCAAACTCATGAAGATATAAGGGTAGGAAATCCCATTTCAATTTACCCCCATAAATTTCACTAAAATATTTTTATATATACTCTGGCAAACTATACTCATTCCCATAGGCATGCTCACAATTATAGGTTCGTTCAAATCATTCATCTTAAGTCTATCATGCATCACAAAAGTTGATGATATGAACGAAAATGTAGCATTAAGGTCAATGAGTATGTGTGCTAACTTATCGTTGATGTGAGCCTTACTCGCTATCATTTTTGGGGACTTCTCTGCCTTTTTTTTATGACAGCATAAATCCTTGCCTACTGCACACCACTAGCTATAGCACTCGGCTCTCCTGGTTGGTTCCATTGGGGTTCTGTTGCTTCATTTCTTTCTCTGATTGTATTCATAGGCCTTCCTACCCTAGTTGATTTCCCACCTCGCTCATTATGAGGGGCATATAATGCTTGTACTAACGGTTCTCCTGATGGTACTTTTGTGCAGTTTCTAGTATAATGTCCGATTTCATTACACCAAAAACATTTAACCTCTAGCTGACTGCACCTTCCCATATGATTTTTGCTACATACGTTACACTAGGGTATCGTGTCTCTTCCTTGTGTGCCGTACCTAGCACCCATCTGTTCTGATAACCTCACCAGCTATCTAACCGACGCCTGACTTCTCTGAGGTCTATTTCCACCTCCTATTCTTGCATTACCTCTAGAATATAAGGAAAATCTTGGTCGCCGGTTCTCATTCCTCCTCTAAGATTATCAAGAAGACTCAGGCTATTGATTTGATCTGACCTAGGTTAAAGCTTCAAATTCTTTATCTAGTTTCTCCTGCTCTATTACATTCTTAACTCATCCTTGAAATATAGTCCCAGTGTACAGGTTCAGTTTTCTTCTCAAGGATATATGCAAACCTTCTTGAAACTTCTAACTCTTTCTCTCTTCGATAGGGTAGATATCCTTGGCGTATTTGTACAAATCCTAGAACTTATCTACATATTCCCTGACCGTCATAGATCCTTGTACTAGGTTGATGAATGTAGCCATCTTTTCATTTGGATAATTCTCTGTCAAGTATTCCCTGTAGAACTCCTCCTAGAACATCTGCTAATTCAAAGCTTCTCCGTAGAGATTCCGAATCTAGGTTAGCCAATCATCGGCCTTATTAAACATCCAACCATAAACATTGCTCATGTTCTCTTTATTGCTAAGCTACAAAGTTGTAAAGGCCTTTTCTACGGTCTTGATCCATCTGTCAGCTTAACCTGGATCCAGGGTACTATAAAAATCATATGCTCCATATTTCTTTGCGTGCTCAATCACGTCTCTGGGCCATTTATACTTTTCCTTCTCTCTCTGTGCCATTGCCGTGGCCATAGTTCATGTCAATTCTGCAGCATCCATATACATCATTGGTGGTACTGGGTTAGCTTCATTTCCACGCAGCGGCTGTGGTGGCTGTCCATTACGTGCTCACCTTAGTATGTTGAAATTCATCACCATCACACTCGGCATTGAACTACCCTGCTCACTCTCAGTACCGTGTTCCCATATATCTATCCTTTTATTACCAAGAGAGGCTTCTGATGGAAATCTATCTCACAACACATCTTCACTTCTATTCACCCCTTTCCACTATATCCATTCTACCCATCTGGGCATCTCGGCCCCTACCTCAGCCTCACGGTTTACCTTGAGCACCTAAACTACCTCCCCCTAGTTCTTGCCATCACTTATCTTCCTACAATTCAAGATTAATTCATTCAGTACTCATAAATCATCAAATACCACATCATCAATCATCGATATCCATTCATCACATAAATTCCTTCCAAATCTCAAATTTCATGGCCTAAGCTTCAAAAGTCCTTAATAATACAATTTCCACTATCTAGGTTTTCAAAATCGATAATGTTCCTATCCTTATAATCTAAACTTTAAAAACCTAGGCTCTGATACTAAAAACTATAGCACCCCTCCCTACTGGCACCCACGTCGAATAGGCCTAAAGTACGGACGGTCTCGTATGGAGTAATAATATGGAAAAGTATCACTCTTAGGGTGGAATCACTCAGGTCAACTCTGATTACCTCAATTACAACACGGGCTTAACAATAATTATGTCACTCATTCTAAATCTCACGGATACGATAACTTTAAAAACATCATTCAACGGAATCATTAGATGGCAAGAAACATAACTCATAATAAGGGATAAAGATAATGTACATATATATTTATATATAAGCAATAATGTACGTAACTAGTGTTCTACAGTTGGGGAAGACTAGAGGAAAGGGGGCTAACTAAATATACAAAAATGATACACTAAAAGATCAAAAAAGCCCTATAAACCCTAGAGCATGGTAGCCTAACTACCCTAGGATAAGCTGCCCACATGTACACTCAAAATGGCAGCAACAATCCTAACGCTCATCTCTCAATCGGCAAAAAAAAAGGTGGATTAGCAGTATCAGTTTACAACTATGTCCAAGTTAGTAAAACTCGGACACCCGTTTGTGTCTCATAAGCGACTGTGATGATCATCAGGTAACCATCTAAGAATTCGATCCTCTCCATGAGCATTCGGTACTCAACCGTAATAGGATCTATAGCTACTCAAAATAACAGGTCTGCATCTAGATCATGGCATATGTAGTATAAGATCTTAGTCTTATCCCTCTGGACGTCTAAAGTCTGTGCCACCCAAAGGATAGCCATCTGTACACTATCTACAAAAGCAGCTAGACTAAAAAGAAAAGTATTTTAAAAGGGAAGTAGTGAGCATTTCCATATAAAAATACTCAATGAGTAGACTAGATAATACACTACCGGTAGCTAAATAAATGAACAACTCAGATAATAATATAAGTAATTTTAAACCAAATAATTTAAACGGTTAAATAAAGCAGAGTAGAGTTAGTTAAATACAACGACATACCAAAGAGTCAAGCTGCAAACATTCCAATTATGTATATTGGGTCACAATTAATTCATTTAAACATTGTATATTTAAGTTGCTATCAATGTTGTAGGTACCAATCAGCACATTGAAGGATAGGGCCTAGTATGCATACCATTATCGTAAACTACTCAGAGTAGCCCTAAAGGCTTTTATAAATCTCATATCATTGTATTCCAGATACAGAAAATAGTAACGTTACATGAGTTACTATATCCCGAACATAGTCTTATATCTCATTGAACCCTGCCATATCCTAGGTATGGTCTTTCTACAACCCCTTAAATGTTATTTTTTTTATAAATACTCAAATAGGCATATTTCTCAGACAATTCATGATCTCAGTTAAGCATAATACATTAAAATCAAACTCCCGTACATCTGGTGAATCAATACTTTTCAAATTCACTTTTAGAATCATTTTTCCCTCTAAGACAGACAGAGGCGCCGCCCCATTCTCATATGAGGTGCCGCCCTAGTGATTCAAACAGCAAAGGTCCCACCCTTAAGGCTTATATAGGCGCCGCTTGAAAATTTAAATTTAAGAGGCGTCACATGTTCAGTGCATAGAGGTGCTGCCTCGTTACATAGAGGCGTCACCTCTTCACCTTGTTCCAACGTTCACAATTTTAAATTTTCACAGTAAACCAATGAAATTAAATTTTCAATCAACTAGTTCACTGAATTATCAAAAGAAAAGTATATGGTTTTGAAGAGGAAGATCCATTCACCTACTTTGTAGGTTCTGTCCTCCTCCCTCAGTCCTTCTCTACTATCAAACGTCGCTCAGAAAATAAAGCTTCCTATGTTGTTGCCTTCCTTACTTCATTTTGCTATCTCCTTTCTTTTTCTTTTTGGCTTTTGGTTAGGGGTGAGCACGGTTCAGGTAAATCCAGAGAAAAAAATCTCCAGTACCATTTTTCTGTACGGTTCAGTACGGGAATACTGTGCCGTACCAATTTTTCGGTACGGTTCGGTATAAAGATTCGGTTCTTTCGGAACGGATCGGTATGGTTCGGTACGGTTAAGAAATTCAGAAATTTATATTATTGATTAAATTTATATTTATTAGCAACAATTAAATAAAAAAATTACTTTAAAACCCATTACAAAAAATAATGATAATACTAACTAATAAATATG
>CATIWO010540962.1:0-17706 GCA_949673435.1 Macaranga tanarius | reverse complement strand
AAGTCCATTGGATACTCATACCCTTTATAGAGCATTAGAGTACATGCACGAGTGCGTTTTACGCTCCATCTCGCTTAAGAAACTTATTTATTCTTTATTAGGTGCCTATATATATATGAACCACATGAAATATTTAAATTTATACAAACATCTTTCTCAACTATTAAGCACACTATTTCAATTACTCAATAAAGGAGTAGGCATTAAGTTCATTAAAATTTAAAAATTCTTAATCACAAGTTATTCCCCTAACTTAATTATCCAAACTAAGTATTAAAAGGAGATTAACACACTTACTCAAGAAAAGCACACTAATGATACTAACTCTTAGCACAAATAAGCTCAAAAACTCAAGTGAAAGGTCTTTTATTCATGCAACAACACACACAAATGCAAAACACAAAACAAACAAAAATAGAAAAATAAAGGGGAAACAACACTCCCCTAGTCAGATGCATTCGAGGACGAAGTTTCTGGAACTATAATCTAAACAGATGGTTCTGTCGATGCCCTAGTTCCCTTGTTTTGAGAGATCAATTGCTTCAGCTCTTTTACTTCAGCCATTAGATTTTCCATCCTTGCATCTCTTAGAGTCTTATAAACTTCAAACTTGGTGATCACACTCATCATCATGTCACCAAGCCTTTGATTAGTTCAATTTGCCACATTCTCTATCTTCTTTTCGACTCTCTCAATGCTATCTTCATATCTCTTCCTTTTTGCTGATCTATTATTTTTTTTTACTTTGGCTTTACCATCCTTCTTACCCACCCTTGCATTGCCATGAGCTACTTGAGGTTTGACATATTCTTCCTCCTCTTCACTAATGTCATCATAATTTTCTACCACCTTTGGTAGAGGAACATCTCCATGTCTCAAGGCGATTTGATGTAGTTGATAGCATCTTCTATTGTCCGCCTCTTCTAGCCTTCCGAACTCTGTGATAACCTCAGCTCTGACCAGAAAATCTTCATCAAAGATTTAACATTCCAATGGTGTAAGAATGGTGAGTTTTCTTGGTACAAAATGTATAGCCAACCCCGTGATAATATAGCCCATAGACATCAGCGCCTTTCATCCCTGCACAACACACCATATAGAACGAAACACAAGATATGCACTATTCACCCTACGATTAGTAACCACGCACCACATCAAGAATAGTTCATCAGGCATAACCTTTATACTCTTATTCCTACCACAGATGGTGTGTGCTATGAATTTGTACATCAATAAATATGAGTGACTATCAATTAGACCACTAACCATAGTATCTCAATGACTTATTCTATCCCCCTTAGTAATTTTAGCCCAAAATCCAATCATGTTAAATTCAGAGGGAGGGTGACAAATACCTCCTTTAGAGAAATTAAAAATTTCAGTTATGAGGTCATAATCAAACTCATATTCTTTTTCAAAGAATCTACATGAAAAAATTCTCTGTTCCTCATCTTTGATTTTTAAAGTAGTGTAAAATTCAATGGTCAATTCAAAAAACACATCATACCTTACTGTTTTTACTTTAAACCAACATAGCCTTTTGCACAACACATTCACAAACTTATGCATTCCTATATCTTTCAAGAGTTGATCATCAAAGTATTTAGGCATGCACATATTTTTTTTGCTAAGAGAACATAATCTCTTGCCTTCTTCATCTGAGAAAATTGGGAAGAAAGCATCATACTCATCTTTGAGATCCGTTGGCTTAGGTCTTATCTCCATTGGTGTCTTTCCTTTTGCATTGGACCTTCTACTATTAGTGGACATGCTATTTGAACCCATTAGGCAGCATAAAAATAATTACAGAGAATAAAGGTGTAGAGAAATTAATTAAGAGCAAAGTGTAGAGAATGTAGAAGTTCTGAAAATTAAAACAACCCTATATTTATAAATAAAAGAATAAAAGTAGAGGTTTACAAGGACTACACAACTCATCTCCTAATCCTATATGAAAAGATGAATTTTATTAAAAAATAAACACTCACTATCCTAATTGAAAAAGAACATGTAAATTAGAATCCTAAAAACTTAAAACAATTAAAATAAAATAAAAACAAATAGAAAATAACAAAATTAAAAAATTTTATTTTTCCTCTCCCACACTTAAATTTTACAATATCCGCATTGTAAAAAAAAATTTAAAATTTTTTTGGCTATGTCAATGTGCAGGTCACATGCCCATGCGCATGGGCGTGCCTGTTGCACGCCTGGCACAGCCAGTGCTCGCACGCCCATGCGCATGGGTGTGCCTGATTCTCACCTGGCACAGCCGAGTGCAGGCACACCCATGCCCACAAACGTGCCTGCCTTGGCTCAAAGCAAAGCAGTTTGACACGCCCAAACGTATGGGCGTGTCAAACACCATAAAATTTCAAAATTAAAGTATGGAAACATTGGAAATGAACTAAAAACATATTGAACATTAAGATTTCATCAACATTACACCAGCACACTAATCACCAAATAACAAAACATTCATTAAACTTAAACGAGAATAAAGTATAAGACAACACAAACAAACCTAACATAATACAATTGACGACTTTTCCTCAAGGCCTTAATTTCCATGTCCCGGATCTTGTGGAGGGTAAGAAGGTGGAAAGAAGTTTTATGCATAGAAGAAGGCCATCAAATTGTAATTTAGCCTATGCATGTCTTGGCGCATATTGGCCATGTCAGTGTTCATTCCATATGCTAACAAAGTTAGCTCACCAACATTTACATCAATTATCCCTACTTGCAATTCCAAATCATCCATTCTTCTCATCACATCATGGATGTCTTCATCTTCCTCCTCTTCTTCCATTGCTTGTGGAGGTGGAGCATGAACAAGATTGAAGAATTTGGGTCCCTCTCTTGTAACCATTCCCATTGCTTCCATCATTGCAAGATCAATCAAGGAAGGTCCCTTGAGCTTTTGAAAGGGCAAGTTGTCAACATCGAACCCAATATAACAAGCAATGGTGGTGATCAACCCACTAACCTTAATCGCTCCGGATGACTTATTGGCTACATCCTTCAATTTAAGAGCTAATGCATGACAAATGTCCAATTGAATGTGATTACACATGCAATACAAAATAGAGAGCTCAGTTATGGTCACCACTGAATCACCATCTTTCCTTGGAAATAAAGAATGAGTCATCAACCTATGAAGGTACTTAAGATCCAGAGATTGAATCCGGGATTCCTTAGCTGCTCGGGCTTCATAAGATGTCTCTCTTTGGCCAATTATCTCCCTCCAAAATTCATCCATATCGAATTTAACCATGGAATTTTGATTGGGTGGGAAATTATATGCATCATTCAATTCAAACATACCCATGGTACGTTCCCTATTTCCCAATCGGAATGACATCAATAAGGATTTTTCATCAAAATGGAAGGAAGACAAGAATTCACAAGTGATTTGAACATATTTAGGATATTATAACAAAACAAAAGCTTCTCACCTTATTCTAGTAATGTACATGTTCACTTCCTCAAACAAACCTACCTCTCTTAAAGTATGAGCACTTATATATCTATTAGGAATAAATTTTCTAGAAAGCAATAGTTCATATTTCTTCCTTTGCCCCTCATGCCCAAATTCAATTTGAAGAGGAAAAGGTCTTTCCATTAAGTCTTCATTAGCTCCACCCAGATTGGAAGAGCTTCCTCCTCTTGCCCTCTTGGACCTTGGCTTCACTTTCTTAGTGGCATATGTCTTCTTTCTTGGCTCTTTCTCCATTGATGAAGGTGAAGTTAAAGAACTTTTCTTGAGAGAAATTTGGGTAGAGAGAGAATTTGCTAGAGAGTAATAATTTATATAGAGAATGAGGAAAGTGAAATGTGTAGGAAGAGAAGAGAAGATGGTGGTGCTTATATAGAGGGAAACAAGGATTAAAAATGAATAAAAATGGAGAATTAAAGAATTGGGAAGAGAAAAAGTAGTCAAAGATGTAGATTTTGATGTATAGAAAATAGGAATTGATGGGAACTTGTAAAAAGCATGAAGAAATGAAGAACCTTAGGATTTGGGAAGTGGGAGATGTTGGGAAGATTAAAGGTGTGTGGGAACTTGAAAAGTTTTGAAGTTGGGCATGTTTTTATGCACTTTCTATCTTCTAGTGAGCAAAAATTGGACAGGATACACGCCCATACGCATGGGCATGTGCTTGGGTTGGCCATTTTGGTATTGGCTCAGAATTTCTATTCTACACTTGCAAATTAAGGTACATAACTACGAAACAAAGTATGCAACCTCCTTATTTGTGCAAGACATAAAAAACTCTAGAATTGAACACATAATATATAATCACAAGCACTAAATTTCCACATAAATATACACTTACAAAACATCTTTAAGCGCTCCTCCCCTTTTTCAAATCCTTGTCTTTGCTAAAGCTTTCACTCTCCATTTCCTATAAAAAAAAATACACAGAAAACTTAAAGCACACAACTAGAATAAAGAAAAGAAAAGAAAAATATAAGCTTAGTTGAGCTCCCAAGAAGCACTCTTTTAGGTCTAAGCTTAGACCATCATGCTTTTCAGCGCATTGAATCAGCCAAAAAGTCTGTTTAGTGAAAGTTCTCCTATATGCCTCCATGGTAGATTTTCAGTCTTTGTCTATTAACCTTGAACTTGTCTCCTCGAGTGTTGTAAACTTCCACAGCTCCATAGGGGTAGACATGGCTCACAACAAATGGTCCCGACCATCTACTCTTAAGCTTCCCTGGAAACAGTTTGAGTCTGGAGTTAAATAACAACACCTTGTCTCCTTCTTGGAAACTTTTTATCTTTACCTTGGCATCATGCCATTTTTTTGTACGTTCCTTGTATATTCTGGAGTTTTCATATGCCAATTCTCTTATCTCCTCCAATTCACTCAGTTGCAAAAGTCTCTTTTTGGCTACTTTCTTACAATCATAATTCAAAGCCTTGATTGCCCAGTAAGCCTTATGTTCAATTTCAACAGGAAGATGACATATTTTTTTGTACACCAACCTATATGGGGACATTCCAATAGGTGTATTATAAGCTGTTCGGTATGCCCATAAAGCATCATCCAACTTCCTTGCCTATTCTTTTCTCGACTTGGTCACTGTTCTTTTAAGAATCCTTTTCAATTCTCTGTTGCTTACTTCTACTTGTCCACTTGTTTGGGGATGGTATGGAGTAGCTATCTTATGTTTGACCCCAAAATGAGCTAACAATGCCTTCATATTTCTGTTACAGAAATGTGTTCCACTATCACTTATGATAGCTCTAGGCATTCCAAATTTAGCAAAAAGTTTGCTCAGGAATTTGCAAACTACTCTTGCATCATTCACTGCACAAGTTTGAGCTTCCACCCATTTAAACACATAGTCTACACAGACAAGTATGTACTTGTTTCCATCTGAAGCAGGAAATGGTCCCATGAAATCTATACCCTATACGTCAAATATTTCTACCTCAAGAATCCCTGATTGGAGCATTTTATCCTTCTTTGAAATATTGCCACTCCTTTAACATGCATCACAACTGAGTACACACTTCCTTGCATTATAAAAGAGCGTAGGCCAATAGAACCCTGCTTTAAAAACTTTTGCAGTCATTCTCTGTGGACCAAAATAACCACCGCTGATCATTCTGTGATAATGCTGTAAAATTGAACTGGTTTCTTGATCTCCTACACATCTTCTTATCAAACCATAATTGCATAGCTTCCAGAGATAGGGATCATCCCATAGATAATACTTGGAGTCATGAATAAGCTTCTTCCTCTGTTGACTATTGAATTCTTCTGGAAACTTCCCATTTGATATGAAGTTAGCTATATATGCAAACCATGGTGCTTGTAAACTTTGAATTGCTAACAACATCTCATCTAGAAATAGTTCCTGGATCGGTTCTTCCTCCTCATAGTCTTCTTGCTCTAGCTCTAATCTTGAGAGATGATCAGCTACTACATTCTCTGATCCCTTATTGTCTTTAATTTCAATGCCGAACTCTTGTAAAAGCAGCACCCATCGTATGAGTCTCGGCTTTGAATCCTTTTTATTTAAGAGGTACTTCAATGATGCATGATCTATATACACAATAACTTTAGAACCAAGTAAGTAAGAATGAAATTTATCAAAAGCAAAAATTACTGCTAGCATCTCCTTCTCGGTTGTGGCATAGTTGAGTTGTGCATCATTCAAAGTTCGATAATAGATGACATGAAGTTTATTCACCTTCCTTTGGCCAAGTACAACTCCTATTGCATGATCACTTGTATCACACATTAGTTCGAATGGAAGATTCTAATCTGGTGAAATAACTATAGGAGCTGATATTAATGCTTCTTTCAACCTATCAAAAGCCAATTTACAATCATTAGTAAAGTCAAACGAAGCATCTTTCTTAAGTAATTTATAAAGAGGAGATTTTTGAAAAATCCTATATAAACTGCCTATAGAATCCTGCATGGCCTAAGAAACTTTGAATTCCTTTGACATTTATTGGGTGTTGAAGCTTTTCGATGATCTTTACTTTTACTTTGTCCACTTCAATACCTTGTGATGAAATTTTATATCTAAGGGTAATTCCTTCCTCCACCATGAAGTGACACTTTTCCCAATTTAGCACCAAATTTGTCTCCTCACATTGTGTAAGAACTTGCTCCAAGTTTTCCAAGCATCCTTTAAATGAGCTTCCATAGACTAAGAAGTCATCCATGAACACATCCATAATTTCTTCTACTAAATTTGAGAATATGTCCATCATGCATCTTTGGAAGGTTGCTGGAGCATTACACAATCCAAATGGCATTTTTCTATAAGCAAATGTGCCATTAGGATATGTGAATGTCATTTTTTCTTGATCTTCTAGAGTAATTGCAATCTGATTGTAACCTGAATAACCATCTAAGAAATAGTAGAAGGCATGTCATGCTATTCTCTCCAACATTTGATCAATAAATGGTAGTGGAAAGTGATCTTTTATAGTAGCTGAATTCAGTTTCTTGTAATCAATGCACACTCTCCATCCAGTTACCACTCTTGTAGAGATCTGCTTACCTTCTTCATTTTCCACCACAGTCATTTCTCATTTCTTTGGCACACATTGGATAGGACTTACCCGTGAACTATCTGAGATTGGATAAATAATACCAGTATCTAGTAGCTTGACTACATATTTCTTCACTACCTCTTACATGTTTAGATTTAGCCTCCTTTGCTTTTCAATGGTTGGCTTGTATCCATCTTCCATTAGAATTTTGTGCATGCAGTAAGATGGACTTATCCCTCTTATATCTGAAATTTGCCAACCAATTGCTCTTATTCTCCTCTTGAGCATCCTTACAAGCAAGTCTTCTTGGTTTTGGGTGAGCTTAGAGGATACAATCACAGGTAGTGTTTTGTTTTCTCCAAGAAACATGTACCTCAAATGTTAAGGTAGAGGTTTCAGATTTACATTTGGTGGTTTTATGCTCGATGGTGGTGTAGGTTCAATATTTGGTAAGTGAATTTGGGAGAAATGGGTTTGGTGTTTATGGTAATCTTCATTTTGGGGGGTTTGTACCTGCATACACTTCTCAATATATTCTAATTCATCACACTTTGCCAACCTTCTTCATTGGACTTCAATCACACATTCATCCAAAATATCAACTCTAAAGCGTAAATCACTTTCAGAAGAATGTTTCATACATTGGTAGATATTGAACTTATAACTTTCCTCACTTACTCTTAGAGTCAAAGTTCCATTATAAACATCAATAATTGCCTTGGCAGTGTAAATGAAAGGCATACTAAGGATTAATAGAATATCTTCATCTTCCTCAAAGTCAAAAATGATAAAGTCCATTGGAAAAATAAATTTTTCAGCCCGTACAAGCACGTCTTCCACTATTCCTTCTGGTTCCTTTACTGTCCAATCTGCTAGTTGTAGATGAATGTTTATTAGTCTTGCTTCTCCAAGTCCCAATTTCCTATAAATAGATAAAGGCATAAGATTAATAGATACACCTGAATCACACAAATATTTTTAAAATGATAAATCCCCAATAGAACATGGAATAGTAAGACTCCCTAGTTGCTTCCTTTTTAAAAGAAAACATTTGAGATGATTGCACTGCACTCATTCGTGAGTGTGACTATCTCAAACTCCTACAGTTTCTTCTTATTGAAAATCAGCTCCTTCAAGAACTTAGCATACTTTGGCATCTGAGCTAGACATTCCACCAAAGGCATGTTGATGTGGAGTGTCTTGAATCTTTCTAAAAACTTTACAAATTGCTAGTCATGCTCCTTTTTCTTCAACCTTTGCAGATATGGTACTGGAGGTTCATAAGGCTGAATTGGTGGTGGGTTTGGTTTGAATCTGTTCTCCTCCTTCACTTCTGGCTCTTTTGGTGTTTTAACCTTTTCACTTTCTGGCTCTTTCTCTCTTTCCTTCTTCTTTTCTTCGTACTCCATTGTTGCATTAGGGGTTTGGATCCCTGTACCGCTTCTTAAGGTGATAGCCTTTACTTGCTCTTTTGAATTCTTCTCCATATTACTTGGTAATGCACCCTGATTCCTTGTTGCTAAGGAATTTGCTAGCTGCCCCATTTGCACTTCTAAATTATGAATAGAAAAAGAATGATTTTGAATTATTTGCTTCATTCTCTTTTGATCTTCATATAGTTTATTCATCTTTGCTGACATTACATATATGAATTTCTCTATCTTGCTTTCCATTGAAGTTCCCGAAAATGAACCTTTGTCATAGCAAAATTATGGATGAGGTTATTGTGCATTCTGACCTTCAAATCCTGGTGGTACTTGTGGTCGCCACTGGTTATTCCCTTGATTGCTCTAAGAAAGATTAGGATGGTCCCTCCAACTAGGATTGTAAGTATTACTATAGACTTAGTTTTGAGGCCCTTTGAAATTGGTTACATAGTTGACACCTTCCGTAGACATTCCTTACATCATTTGGCATTCTATTGTAGGATGACCTCCTTGACATAGTTTATAAGAGGAGGAGAGTGTAGATATTGCATTAACATTCACCTTGTCCATTCTTTTTATCAGAGCATCAAGCTTTGCATTTAACATGGTAAAATTGTCTACTTCTATGGCTCCAGCCTTCTTTATAATGGTCCTCTCATTAGACCACAAACTTTGTATATTGGCCATTTTTTCAAAGAGATCCAAGGTATCTTCTGGTGTTTTTGACATGATAGTACCTCCAGCTGCTGCATCAATGTTGACTCTAACCGCATGATTGACTCCTTTGTAGAATGATTGTACCAAATCCTATGTAGGAATCAATTGAGGCGGGCATTATTTTTGAAGGTCTTTGAATCTTTCCCAACACTCATAGAATGTTTCATCATCTCTTTAAAAGAAAGAGTTAATCTTATTTCTGATCCTTATCACTTTTGCAGGTGGTAAGTATTTGTTGAAAAAGGCAGTGTAAAGCTCTTGCCAAGTGTTGATGGAGTTGGATGGCTAGCTTATAAACCATCTCTTTGCTCTATCCATTAGAGAAAATGGAAAGAGGATCAACCGGATTGCATCAGGCTGTACTCCATTCATCTTGAAGGTAGAACAGTACTCCAAGAATCTAGACATATAACCAAATGGATCCTCATGTGGTAACCCATTGAATGGTGAATTTTGGATCATTTGGATCATTACTGGTTGTTTGCTGCTACCACCGGCCTTACAATTGGTGTTTGATCACCTAACACATTAGGACTCACAAAATCTCGCATGGTTCTCTGGCCATTTTGAAGATTTTAAAAAACTTTTTGTCTCGGTGGTTCATTCCTTGCGTCATCCCCTAAGTCCATTTTGCTTGGTGATTATCGTGATATGATTATTTGTTTCTTTTTCTCACGAATTTTCTTCTCTAACTCCATATCAAGTGGTATCAACTCAAGTCCTTGTTTGCTTGTACTTCGTGTGATGTGCATCAACCAATACAAATTTCTACGATACCACAATTAAACACAAAATTAAAAATAACATCTAAATCAAGCAACACAATTTTCTTAACAATATCAATTATGCCAATCCCCGACAATGACACCAAAAACTTAATGTGTAATCCGCAAGTGCACAGAATCGTATTAAGTAGTAAATAAAGATATCGTCCCACAGAGATTGGAGATTGAATATTGATATAGTACTATGTTTGATTGTTTAGACAATAAAATAAAGTTCAGATTTCTTTTAAAACTAAAACCAAATCAACTTAAAATAAAATTCAACTTAAAATAAAATTCAAATTCAAACAAGTATTAAAAGCTAGGGTTCTTATTCTCAATTGGACCATTTCAAAAGATTGATTACACAATTAGGTCTACACTAGTTCTAATTCATTTTGAAGAGATCTTAAAAACTATAGATTTTCCTCTCAGATAAACCTATAATTAACTGGAGATTAATTAACATTAAGTTTACCGGCTCTCACCAACTTAATGCCTTTTAATTTCAAATTCAAACACAACTTATAATCAATATTGATCCACTTAATTGTCTCTCAACTAACTAAGCAATCAATAGGTCATTGCCTATTCCTACAGAATCTATCTCTCGATTAAGCCTATAGTGTCAATTCAATTCTAGGGTGATCAGTCCTAAAACAATATTAAGTACAACAACAACCAATGAATTCAGATCTAGCAACTTAACATAAATCACAATAAACATATGGTCAATTCAAAATAAGAACCCTAAAAAGAATCTAGCTACTCAAGTTAAAACTAAAAGAAAACAAAGTAAAAATAAAAATTATTCTGAACATGATTAAATAAGAGTCAGATATAAGAAAAACCCCCTTCCACAAGATGTAAGGAAGTCTTGCTCTTCTAACTTCAAGCCAAGTATCTCCTCTACTAAGAAAAATAAAATGGAAATGTATTCTGAAGAACAAAGAGAATAGAAAACTAAAACCAGAACTAAAACTAAAAACTAGGCCTTTTTTTCTCCTATTTAAATGAAAAACAAATGGGTATATTTAAAGGACCAAGTTTCCTAGTGAAAAGGTCATTTAAACTCATCCAAACTCTATCTAAACATAGTCTTAAAAGATGAGATTCTATCTATCCAAACTTTAGCTTAAAATCCACTTTTGATTGGCTGCCATATCATCATGCACAGGTACGCAACAATTGGACATGCCCATGCATCAAAATAACTCTGAAATATCAAAATTAGGCATGGTCGTGCTCATGGGCATGCACTGGCACATGGGCGTGCGCATGGGTATGTGCTCTATGACTGGTTCTTCTTCAATTCAGGCATGGACAAGTACATGGTCATGCACTAGCACATGGGCGTGCTCATGGCCATGTGTACTGGTGCAAAACTGACTTCCAAATTTAAGCTTTAATCTTATCCTTATCTTCAAGCCATATCTCCATCTCTTCTCAAATGCATCCTACAACCACAAACTAAACAAAAATTACCTATTTAACATAAAATTACTTAAATTAAAATAAAATAATAAAACTAACTAAATTAACTAAAAACTAACTAAACAATGCAATTCTAAACTAAATATGCAATAAAATAAAGTATTAAAAATATTCAAATTTCATACTCATCAATAACCAATAAAATAAATGAAAACTAAAGACCATAATATAGTCTTTTAAACCTCTACCAAGTCTATAAATAATCACCATAAAGTTCCATTACCATTGGCACTACATCGAGTGCATACGGAAGTCCAAAATGAAAAAGAAGTGACTGAGTAATAAACTGTCAAGTTCAGTTAGAGAATTTTAATGATAGATTCATCTCAACCTCAAAATATAAAAATTGTAGATGACTCTTTAAAGTTTCTCTAGCATCAAACCTTGCTCCAATTGGAGCTCTATAGCTTGAGTTATAGTGAAAAAACAAAGATAAAAGTGTACTAAAGAAGGAGCTGACTCGTCACGACTCGGCACACTATGCCGAGTCGGCACCAAAGGCCACTGTCACGACTCGGCACACTCGGTACACCATGTCGAGTCGGCACAGGCGTGAAGAGGCACAATCCTACAGACCATGTCATACTCTTTTAGCCATAACTCCCCCTACAGTACTCGAATTTAAGAGGCCGTGGAAAGCTATTTCAAAGAGCTATAATTTCATGAAGAACTTAGACTTAATTCATTTGTATATATTGAAAAAAATACCCTTGAAGTGACTAGTAATGTTAAAGCACATGACTCTTCATCAAAGCATAACAATCCTTTCCACACTTGAATATAACTCAATTCAAGCCATAAAAACACATGCTAAGCATACTAAATCACACCAAATCATTCATCAATACATAATTCTCAATCATTCACAATTACAAAGCATCATTCTTTCATCAATTCATAATTTAAAAACCCATTCACACATTGCATCTCATTCCAAAGTATGTATATTTCCATTCAACAATTTGTATCCGGCTGGACCTTTCCTCACACATACACCTCACACTTAGCCAAAACTTGGCACATTCATCACACACACATTCACATTTCAAATGCCTATGAAGTAAGACTATCCGCTCGGCTCAATCTTACTTCACACAATTCATTCATTCATGGGTAGCTATCCATCAGCTTAGCTTTCCCATATTACACATCAGTGAAGACTATCCAACTGGCTCAGTCTTCACTTAACACATATTCTCACACATTCATTAATTCCTCACTTATTTGACCTTCTTGTGAAACACAACTCATCATATATAATATAACTCAATATAATTGCATCATAATAATTCATTATCAATAATTCACCAACATTTCATCTATATTGACATCTATAGCATTCAACATACATATTTATAGTGTCTATTATACAATACTCATATATCATCACTGATTAACACCTCATCACATTTGTAATACATAAAATGGTGGAACTTATTCTACACCATATTCAACACATTTTCATCAAAATAATCCTCATATTGACATTTCTTCCATAATCACCAATTAATTCTCATATTCACAACATTCAACCTTCCAAATCAAATAGAGACTATACCAGCCATAAACCAAAAGTATACCAAGAGTATACCAAAGATATACCAAAAGTAAACCAACTATATGCTAACAATATACCACCACACACATATTATTATTTTTCGGTATTATCATTACTAACATATCTCACATATCCAATATATAAAAAGGTGGAACTCATTCCACTACATTTCACTAATTCATATATTCATTCAATTCCATTTAGGAATACACAATAATACACATAAAAACTAAGCATATGTACACAACATATATCAATAGTTACTTACCTCTAAGTGCTCTCTACTTCAAAAAGGGTATTCTTCTACATATGAGTGACTTCCTTTCCTTTATCAAGTCCTATACATAACCACATATCAATTTCACATAAAAACCATGACTCTTAAGCCCAAATGCACTAGATGCATTTTAAAGCTTAAGATTCAATATATCCAAATAATTCACACACAAGTCTAAAAATTATAAAAATATAACTAAAGCTAGAATATATGTCTACTTCCAATTCCAATTGAAATTACTTAATTTGGACATGTATAAAATTAAATATGAATTTTTGAGTGAAACTGGCCAAAACAGAGCTGACAGCATGAGCACAAAAATGTCAAGCTGTGCCACTCACCCTTAACAGTAAAATTAGCAGTGTTTTAAAACACAAGAGTTGTAGAGGACTCTCTGAAGTTTCCAGAGTATTAAATCTTGCTCAAATTAGAGCTCTACAACTCTAAATATAGCAAAAACACTAGGACTGATTCATAAAGAAAACAAAATACAAATTTCACCCATCAAAACCTAACTTCAATTAACCAAAATAAATACAAGGCTTACCAAATTGATGCTCCTAAAATCTTATAGATCTTCTAAAGCTCCCAAAATTGATTGCTAGATATGTAGAGAAAATAAAAAATCTCCCAAATCCTCTCAATTTCACTCTTCTTATTCTACCCTCAAATTCTCTACACTCAACCATATATACATACACACTCACAATAAAATATACACATTAAATATACACCAATTAAAATACTCCATTTGTCTAAGTTGTATCCCCTTAACATAAATACTTAACCTTTATTAAAGAATTAAATAATAAGATACTAGATAATTACAAATAATTATCTCCACAATTCTCTATACCTCCTTAATAAAAAAGGATTATTACATAATAATCCATAACTTTCTATTTTAACAAATAACTCAAAACTTTCTTAACAAATATGCTCCTCTCTACCAACCTGCACATACCCCACTTAGATGTAAATCTATAATTTACTCCATATGATATAAAAATAATATGTGTAATGCATCTAAAAATACGGGTGTTACACACTATCTAAGACTAAACGATAAGTTCCTATGCCTTCAATCGGTGCCTTTATACGATTTCCCATAAATACAAAATCACTTGCTGGGTTTGTGGTTCGGATCGTAATGAATACCTGCATCATATTGGAAACTTGAGTAGTAGTACCAGAATCAAGCCACCAAGTATTATTGGGAACTTCATCTAAGTTTGATTCGAAAATATAGAAACATAATGAAAGATACTTTTCTTTTCGAACCAAGCCTTGCATTTCAAGCAATCTTTTTGATAGTGTTCTTTTTTTTTTTTTACAGAAGTGACATCTATCAATTTTTCACTCCTTCTCTTCTGCCTGAGAAGCATTAGCAGGCCGTTTGATTTTCTTAAACTTGTTGGCTTTCACTTTCATTCTTTTTCCAGCTCTTTGACTCACAAGGTTAACAATGAGATTCCCTTAATTCTTCAGTCTTATTTCCTCCTGAACAAGCCTACCAGCTAATTCATTAACATCCCACTTATCCTTTATAGTGTTATAGTTAATTTGAAAAGGCCCATATTTAGGAGGAAGTAAGTTCAACATAAATTGCACTAAAAAGGAATCCTCTACTGCCAACCCTAAGGACTTCAGTCTTGCTGCAGTATTAGTCATCTCGATAATATGATCTTGCTTGCCCTTTGACCCATCATACTTTATGGTCGTGAGCTTTGCCATTAATGTACCAGCGAGAGATTTATCCACAGAACAAAAACATTCTTCCACAGACTTAAGAAATTCTTTAGCACTTTCCGTCTGTGGAATTGTAGACTTAATGTTGTTGGCAATTGTCATTCGTAAGAACTTTAGGCATAATCTGTTACTGCGTTCCCATATCTTAAAGTGCAACTTCTCAGCCTCATTACTTGAATCAGTAATAGTAGCGGGTTTATCTTCCAATAATGCTAAGTGTTGATATCCATAGAATCTAAATGGAAATTAACTTGCTCAGGCCATTCAAAGAAGTTTCTACCATTAAATACAGTAACAGATGATGCATGTGAATGAATTGCAACAGCTGCAAAATATAATAAAATGCTCACAATCAATATAGATTCAGTAAAACAACAAAGTAGTTCTCCTTTGGGTAGATACTACAACATACTTGAAATACCATATATATAAAAATAATGGATAATCATTATATTTTAATTAAATATATTTAACATCTTTCGATAATCAAACATATTTAATCAAAGGGTTATTGTATAATCCTACCATGAACTATACTCATTTTTCCCAATCTATCCAAATTTAAAAATTATGGCGATTTAGTATATGAACTTTTTGATTCATTGAAAATCTATCCACGGTCAAAATAGTGTGTGTCTACGCTGATATGTTATACATGTGTAAATTATGTGCTGATGTGTAAATCATTAATAACATATATGTTATAAATCTATCCTTAACTTGCATTTTCTTTGCAAATATATCATTATTTTTTTCTTTTAGTTCAATTATAGTTGTTACATTAAATTTCATCACAATTTTTTGATTTTATTTATCATTTTAATAAGTTGAGATCACAATCAAATAAAAATTTTTACCATATAATTTAAATGTATTTTTATAAATATGTGAATAAATTTTTTTAATAAAATGATACACATGATCACATAAAAAAATTTTATTTAGATTTCTAAATATAATTTTAAAATTAGATAATACTAAAATAAATTATAAAGTTGATAGAATATAGTAGTGTAAATATTTTATGATTTTTAAGGTGAAAATTTAAATTTATTGCTATTGCCCTTCAAAAATTATAAATAAATTAGTTAAATAATAACATTTTAATTAGTTATTTTTTAGTATCAAAATTTTTCTAATCCGAACCAGTGTACCATAATTTAAAAATAAAAATAAATAATAATTCATAATTTGGCAATTTTATCAATAATGACAACATATAAAATTACTCCAAATATTATAATATTTGAAACATAATAGCAATAATTTTAATTTTTCACCTTCAAAATGATAAAAGTTATACTACTTTATTCTATCAACTTCACAATTTATTTTAATTTTATTTAATTTTAAAATTATATTTAGAGTTCTAGATAATATTTTTTATGTGATCATGTACATATTTTTATTAAAAAATATATTCAAATATTCATAAAAATACATTTAAAATTTATGACAAAATTTTTTAGTTTATTGTAATTCTAATTTATTAAAATAATAAATAAAATTAAGTGATATGATGAAATTTAATATAAAAAATATAATTGAAGTAAGAAATAAAAATAAGGATATATTTGCAAAGAAAATGAAAGTTAAGGATAAATTTGTAACATATATGACATTAATGATTTACATACCAGTAAATAATTTACACATATATGTCATGTTAGCATTGACACATGTTATTTTGACCGTGGATAGATTTGCAACAAATTGAAAAGTTCATATACCAATTTGCTATAATTTTTAAATTTGGATAAATTGTAAAAAATAATTATAGTTTATAGTAGAATTATACAATAACCTTTGATCAAAATATAACTAATATACCCCAATGATGTTCAACAATCATAGACTAATAATTTACCTTTGGGTAAATTGTTAAATTCTAACAATTGTCAAACGTTAATTTATCATCATTCATGGTATTTCATCAATAACATAAATTTATACATGTAATAACACATTCTAGTTTATGTCACTTTAGCAACTATAAACTATAAAAATATATACATATATTTGTTCATAATAAAATCATGGCAAACCATAAAATCATAATATCATGCTCATAAAATTTGACATAATAATTATGAACAAATAAATAAATTTGAGCCATTCGTTAGTGGACTACGTGCATGCAAGTCCAAGATATAACAGGTTCCAAGTAGGGGTGAGCACGGTTCGGGAAAATTCGGAAAAAAAAATCTCCAGTACCATACCATATTTCTGGAATTTTAAAAATTAAATCTCCAGTACCGGTACAATTTTTTGGTACAATTTTTTGGTACAATTCGGTACCGGGATACTGTGTCGTACCAATTTTTCGGTACGGTTCAGTACAAAGATTCAATTCTTTCAGAACGGATTGGTATAGTTCGGTACGGTTCGAAAATTTATATTTATTAGTAACAATTAAATAAAAAAATTTACTTTAGAATTCATTACAAAAAACAATAATAATACTAATTAATAAATATGTTAAATAAAGTTGAATTAATTGTACGATATAATATTTATTTAAAATTGTACTTGATATTAAACTACTTTACATCAAAATGATATAATCATATATCATGAATATGTAATTTCTATTATACTTAGTAATTTTAATTTTATTTAATTAATACTTAATATTAAACTAATATTATATATATTTCATTAATCTTATAATTAAACTTAATAAAAAAATTAATTTATAT
>CATIWO010540802.1:0-14914 GCA_949673435.1 Macaranga tanarius | reverse complement strand
CCCAATAGACAAGATTCCCACATATCATATGATTCAAAATCAAATGAATTCAAAAGTCCATCTTGATGGAGTTTTGAGATGCGTTTCTCATAAGATAGGTTGAATTTAAATCATTGGACTTAAATTTCTTAGTAGTTATGTTATAAATATGAGGATTATTGGATTTTTGAAGGTTCATAACATAAAGACCATCCTGTAAATTGGAATTTGCATAGAAGATGTCTTTATGATAAATGGAGCAATTATTATTCTTAATAATAAAAGAAAAACCATCATTATCCAAACAAGAAACTGAAATAATATTCCTACACATTGTAGGAACATAATAGCAATTATCCAAAACTAACAAAAGCCCACTGGGAAAAGTAAGTTCATAACTTCCTACAGCCAAAGCAGCAACTTTTGCTCCATTGCCTACTCGTAAATCAACTTCGCCCTTCTTCAGTTGTCTACTCCTTTTAAGCCCCTGCACATTTGTACAAATGTGAGATCCACATCGAATATCTAATACCCATGAACTAGAAGGAGAAAAATTAATTTGTATAACATAAATACCTGAAGAACTAGTCTCACCAGTCTTCTTCTTCTTCTTTAGATCCTCTAAATACTTTTTTCGAGAAACAAAAATACTTTAAAATAATTATAAATATTTAATATTATTTTCTTTTAAAGTAAAATAACAAATTATTATTCATTTTTCTTTTTAGTTATTTTTCTTTGAAAACCTAACTGTTTAAACATAAATTACTACCCTCACTGTCGTTTCTTCTCCACTACCAAGTCCATCGCTTTATCTTCCCCTCCAAATTTGTAGTTCATCCAATAAGTCTATTGATAAATACAACAAAGAAACAAACTTTATTTGTAATATGCCTTGAAAATTTATTGCTTTAGAGAGAAAGGGATTTAAGTTAAGTAATACCTTTTCTGTAAATTTTTTTGTTAGATTTTGAAAGAGAATTAATTGAAAAGGGAAAATATGAACAATATCTATTTGTCGTCAATTACCGAATTTTTCTTTTCAGACTTTGGAAGAGAATTAATTGAAAAGGAAAATATCAACAATATCTATTTGTTGTTAATTACCATTTTTTTTAAAAAAAAAATAGATATCTTGAAGTAAGAGTTCTTGGATTTAATCTCATCTTAGTTTTGATTATGCTAAAAAGATTGAATGTGAACTTGGGATAAAAGAAAACCAACGTGATTTTTCTTTCTTATTTCAACTTTATTCTATTATAATTTTATTATCTTATTTCTTTAAAGATTGTGGGTTTTGGGTTTTTGCAATAGATTTTGTGATTTTGAGTTTAGGGATTGATAAAGATTGTATTTTGAATATGTGATCCAAATTTCATATCGTTGTTGGTTCTAAAATGGAAAAGGATAAGGGTTATGGATTTAAGATTTTTAAGTGTTCAAAGAGGAAAAACATGGATGGTGGTGATGATGGTGGGTGGTGAAGAAGATTAGCATAAACAAATTTGGAGCAACAATTTCAGCAATAATTTTTTTCAACAAATTTTTTTTTTGATTTTGCAATAAAGTTCTTTTTTTTATTATTTTGCTATCATTGTCAGTATGTTGTTGGGCTACTGTTGTTATCACCAGTGTTGTTATTGGAGATACATATGGTGGTAACAACGACAACATGAGGAAGACGAAGACATATGGTTCTGATTTTAATTTGTTTATTGTAATTTTTTATTTAAAAATAATTAATTTTGATATGTGTGTGTGTGTGTGGAAGACTTAATTTTTTATTTATAAAATATTTAGCTCATCTTATTTTCTTAGGAATTGTATAACACGCGTTCAGTTTGAGAAAAATTTGGGTTGATTTAGTCTTAAAATAAAAGTTTTGAACCTATTTGTTGGAAAAGTTAAAAGTCGGTCTATGTGACCCAACTACACAAGTTTAGGGGGCTAGTTGACCATTTGTCCCATAAAATACTGATACTAAGCATTCTAAAACTGCTATTCCTACAACTAAAAAAAAAGGAAGGAGATAGAGTACAAATAATTAATATGGGAGCATTTTAAGAAAATTACTAATGAGGTAAGAGTAGTAGTAAATGCAAAATGCATTTATTGTTCTAAAACATATGGTTGTCATTCTAAAAAAACATGGCACTTCATCCTTGAGAAATCATATGCTTAATTATTTGAAAAACCTATATGCAAAAGATATTAGACAATCACTTTTGACACTACAACATATATATAGTTCTGTAGAGGTTAAGAATAGTGAAAATATTGGCACTTTAGGAACTTGGAAGTTTGATCAAGAATCAATTACACAAGCACTTGCAAATATAGTGCTAGTTGATGAGATCCCTTTTAAATTTATTGGAAGGGAATAATTCAAAAAAATTTTAAATGTTACATTTCCTAGGTTGAATCTGTAGTTTAGATGGACATTGAGTAGAGACTGCTTCTCTATTTATTTGAATAAGAGGTAGTCTCTTAAGAACATTTTTAGAAATCATTGTCAAAAAATTTATTTAACAACTAATGCATTCAACATATTAATTATATGTGCATCACTGCACACTTTATTGATGATCAGTTGAAGCTCCAAAAGAAAATAATTTCTTTTATGTTTGCCACTTCACACAAAGGTAAATACATAGCTAAGGCACTTGAAAATCGCATTCTTGAGTGGGATTTGAAACATGTTTTTTGTCATTCTAAAAAAATATAGCACTTCATCCTTAAGAAATCATATGCATAATTATTTAAAAAATTTATATGTAAAAGACATTAGACAATCACTTTTAACACTACAACATGTACATAGCTCTGTAGAAGTTAAGAATAGTGAAAATATTGGCACTTTAGGAACTTGGAAGTTTGATTAAAAATCAATTACATAAGCACTTGCAAATATAGTGATAGTTGATGAGATCCCTTTTAAATTTGTTGAAACGGAAGGATTCAAAAAATTTTCAAATGTTACATGTCCTAGGTTTAAGCTACAATTTAGATGAACATTGAGTAGGGACTGCTTCTCTATTTATTTGAATGAGAGGTAGTCTCTTAAAAACCTTTTTAGATATCATTGTCAAAAATTTTATTTAACAACTGATGCATGGACGTCAATTCAATGCATTAATTATATGTGCATCACTGCATACTTTATTAATGATCAGTTGAAGCTCCGTAAGAAAATAATTACTTTTACGTTTGTCACTTCACACAAAGGTAAAATACATAGCTAAGGCACTTGAAAATTGTATTTTTGAGTGGGACTTGAAACATGTTTTTTGTACGAATATTAATAATGCATCCTCTAATAACACAACAATGGTTTATTTCAAAAATAAAATGTTAAGTTTGGGTGTTTTTGCTGTTAGATGTAAATACTTATATATGATATGCATGCATTACATATTCTTTGAATCTAATTGTTTAAGATGGTTTAAAAGATGTTAGCAACTCTGTTAAAAAAAGTTAGAGAAGTAGTTAGCTACATTCGAAACTCACCATCTAGGTTAAGAAAATTCGAAAAAGTTTCTGAACTCATTGGCATTGAATGCAAAGCATGCTTGTCCCTGGATATTCCTACTAGGTGGAACTCATCTTATATTATGCTAAAAATGGAATGCATATTTAAAAACGCATTTGACAAATATGATGAAATATATTCTTCTTTTTATTTTGATTTAGGTAATGATGTCTTGATTATTTTGATTGGATATTTATTTTTAAATTGGTTAAGTTGTTGCAACATTTCTATGATATGACAATGAGAATTTTTGGCTCTCTATATGTCATATCAAACACTTTCTTTTTTGAAATTTTGAATTATATTGCCCCCTAAATGATTGGATACAATCTAATGATGTACCTCTGAGGACAATGGCTATTTCTATGAAATGCAAATTTGACAGATACTTAGGGGATCCTGAAAAGATGAATAGTCTGAATTCATTGTAAATGTGTTAGATCTAAGATATAAAATTGAGTAAATTATTTTCTTATTATATTAAATGTACGGAGATGTGCTTGATCCTACCTTATTTTAAAATATAAAAGGCAATCTAAATGAATTATATGTTGATTATGTTGCAATATATAATCAAGTTGATAGTGCTTCTTGGTCTTAAACAAGCCCTTTTATTGATCTAAGTCAATCTCAATGTGTTTGCATATGTGCTATGTTTTATTTAAATGCATGCATGGTTAACAACTTAACATTGGAGATGATTCTGCTTGATTATTCACATGTGAATTCTAATTGTGCATCAGTGATTTGTGGCATATATTTTGACAATAACATTGAGATATGCTTGAATGCAGCCACCTGTTTGTTGTTAATACAATACAAATTGCATCTATAGCATTAAGGAGGAGCATTCTATTAATTTATGTTATCTGAGTTCATTTTTTCTTCTTTTTATTGTTTTACATTGAGGTTGTGATGAAGCTTCCCCTATATTTCTAAGTCTTTAAGAATGCTTAAGTTACATATTTTTTTGGAGTGGCAAATCATATTTTACAGCGAAAGATGTGGGTATGTTCTTGATATGACTTGAAAACAATAATCTGAGCCTCTCTATTTTTTGCAACAATTACCTTTTATTACTTCTTATTTATGTTTCTCAGCTTCTGTGTTCAATCTTTCTTTTGCAGGACTTTTTTTTTTTTTTTTGCGTTTATTTTTGTAGGACTTACATTCGTTCTAATTGTTGTTTGGTCCTGAAATATATACATGATAGCATTCTTGACTTAAATCAAAGATTGATATTGTAATTATGTTTGTTTTTTTTTTTTTTGTAATATTTTGTATTTGATTTTTTTGTTAGGTTTTTAACATGTAATTTATATTGGGATTAACTTTTTTATTTGATTTTAAATTGTAATTTGGTAATAGGTACATTATATTATATTTTAACATTGGGTTTGAGCCCATTATAAATGAATACAAGTAATTTTATTTTAGTTTTAATCATATTAGGCCAAAAGGCCCAAGTCTACAAGCTCATCCGATAACTGAACTAAACTAACCCAAAGATTCTCGGATATTTGATCCGACGGTTCTAGCCTTTCAATTCGATGCCCCAAATAAAACATCTAAATCCGATTAGTTTTATAGTTTTACAGACCGAACCGACCTTATATGTCCAATGCTCACCCCTACTTGAGGGGAAATGAGTCATTTCCATTTTTAGGGAATGGATTCTCATTTACAGTAAACTTTATTACAAAACAAACATTAACAATGAAAATGGATCATTTCCATTTATGACTCCATTTTGGCTCAAACAAATGTACTCTAAATATCACAATTTGGTCTTTTATAAATACATGTGTGTGTATATATATATATATATATTCCTAAACTAGTTTTCTTTAACAACCAAGTTTTATAATTTTTTTTTTAAAAAAAAAAAACTCTTCATCACATAAAAATTATTATTATTATTATTATTATTACAATTTAGTCCTAGAACTAAAAAAAAAAAGATTACATGTTTTATATTTTAATACTCCATGTAAGAAAAATAAGCATGCGTGGTTAAAGGATGCGTTTTTCCATTAGACTCTGCTAATAGCTGGATGACGACATTCATAAATAATGAACCAAAAGGAACGAAGGCTAGTTTTGTTAAAAAAGAAACCAAAAGAGATAACAACCATTAGGTCCTAAAAGTTATAACAATTACAAAAAATTAAGGGATAACAACAATTACAATTTACAATCATAAAAATTGTAGAATTTTTCCAACTAAGTTATGTAAGGTTAATTGCTAACAATTGAATTTAAAAAATTCAATGTTAGTCTTATTCCGTTAAGTGTAGCAAATTGCACATACATGGTAAAATTTTTCCCATTTGGAATGTAAGTCAGACACATGGACTGACAACTTTCAAATCGTCACCCATATTGTCACACTTTTTATTCTCAAACGCTCTTCTTCTTCTAAAATTCTCTCTTAAAAAATAATAATAACAATAAAAAACCTCAGCTGCCATTTTTTTTTTTTTTTTGTAAGATCTATCAAGGTGCATATGCTTTCTTTACAATCTTTTTTTTTTTTTTTTTTTTTTTGCTTAATTTACTGTTTTCTAGATTATGTTTTTGGACTAACTAAACTTGTTATCCCCCCAAAAAAAAAAAATACTAGTTATAATACGTGACAGGACAGTTCAATTTTGGCCAAATTGAAGCCTTGCCATGAAACCAAAACTTTCAGTTGCATGCACCCTAGATTCATAACCATTGCGATTGCTAAGACTGTTATTACAAAAACACCTTAAATACAAGTTAAAAGCACATCAAATCAACCAAAGTTTTTGGACTTTGAAGCTGGACAATAACATTTGGAATGGCATTATTGCAAATGTAACAAGAGTGCCAAGCAATCAGACTTGCAATTACAAATATCTGGATTTGTTTCTTCTATTATTCTCTATTTAAAAGCTACTGGCTAGTATCCCCGAAATCTTTCTGTACACCAGACAGATAAACCGGATTATTTTCAGACTTGAATGAGACAGAAGAATTTGACTAAAAACAAACTAAGCACAATTGCACCCGTAATCAAACAATATTTGCACCACCAAAGCAATCACCTGAGCAGATATAATATTCAGTTTCATCAAGAGACAGAGAAGTCCTCAGAATTTGGATTCTGCACAGCCCCCTAGGTTATTCATCTTTGTGGGGGATCCACAGTCCGAACATTTGCACCAGTCATTCCTTCAATTTTATCTTTTGTTATCTCCACAAAGTGACCCACTATTTCATGAAACTGCTTCAGCCCAGACAGTGGGAGAATTATGGAAGACCTGTCAGAACCAGCAACCTGCAATTGTCACAACACCCCTAATTGAGCCAGAAGCCTTCAGCGATAGCTTGATTTAGGATTAACTTACAAAACAAAAACAGTGTCAGCTAAATAAATAGTCCATTTGTTTCTTTCTTCACCTCCTTTTGTTCGTTCAATGTCTCTTCCCTTTCTGAAATCAATTATGAACTTCATCAAGTGCTTAAATTTTGGCCTCTATTCTCATTCCAGCCAAACAGTAGACTGGATGCGGCTATATCAACTTATTTAAGACAATTAATTGCGTGCAAAATATCAAATTGCATCATGTCAAAACTAGCACCACTTTGCACAGCCCCAAGACAACCACAATCATCTCCACTCACATTGCCTCATTGTAAGTTAGTAACTACCATCAATAGTACCACTTTCATTACCTGACCAGCTTTAACCTTCCGATGCCTCACAGCAACTACACTCATGGAATGGCAAAACCATTTTCCATTTGATAAAAAAAACTCAGTTCTGATGAGATTAGTTAAGCAGCGGTTGGTAGCAGTAAACAACAAGATTTTTAGCTAACTGGTCTGTCATTCATTGTTTTTTCTTTAAAGCATTGGCAGCTAATTTGCTGTCTCTATTCATTTGTATAGCAGCTCTGCTGTGGTTTTTCTAGTTGAAATAAATTCCTATTTGGTTGCTTGCCAGAAAAAAGAAGCCAAAACTGATAGCCACAGCCATCATCGCTGAACTACCTCGCCCCAATCCCAAATTAGCCACCACTGGTCAGTGGTCACTCAATAAACCATGGCAAAGGAGGCTTGACCACTTTACGCATTAGGTGAACCTTGGGCATATATTTGCTTTGAAATAAACATGCATCACTAGCCATTTACCATTAGTATACCTCAACCAACTCAAAGACCAAGGCAACAGAATTCAAGTAAAAATTTCATTGGTTTTGTCATTGCCCCATCTACAATCTCCAATTGCTTTCTTTTTCTCAAAAGCATGTTACTAGATCCTATACTTTTCTGAAATCTTTTAACATAAATCTATATGGTCTTGGAAATATGGTATCAATGTAGAAGATGTGAAAATCACGAGGACACAAATTGCCACAACACAAACTCAGTCAACATTTAAGACAAATATGACTGGAGACTAACATTTAAATGCTTAATAATATTTGCATTCTTGATTATAGAAGTTAAAAACAATAAAATGAAATTGAAATACAACTCTACAACTGTCATGGCATTTATGTGAATCATTGTCAGACTTTCCAGTTCAAGTTCCCAACTCTACTCAATTACATATTGCTAATCTATTTGAAGGCTGAAGTTCCCCTTAAGGTCATGATATTTGCTTTGTTAGTCATGCTCAATGGCCTCTAATGATTTGCTGGAGGTGAGATGCTGTATGCATAAAGAGCTTTATGCCCTAATGTCATTAAAATTAGAGAAACTCAAGACTTTCTTGTTTCTGAATGCCTCTAGCATCAGATGTATGAACCAGATTTTGTGGTCAGAAACTTAGCAACATAACAATTAAATGAGCAAGGTGCAGTAAGGTGCAAAGAGGTCCTAGAGCTTAAGACACAGATGTAAGAGAGAACTAAAATGCAATAATAAAAAAATAAAAAAATAAAAAAAAAAACAGACGGTTACTAGCCTAGAGAAAATTTTAAAAAGGAAAAAGTGCAATAATTTTAATATGACAACTTTAACCCTTATATTACTTTTACATGAGGCAATAACTCAAATCTGACTTATAGGATGAATTTATCATCCATTATGTTGTCATTTTTCCTACTACTCATACTATTTTCATTTGCTTGCACAATTAATAGATGAGAACAGTTAACAAGAAATGCATCACCCATTGGCAATAAGCAAACTATTAAAAAGAGAAAAAAAGAAAAGAAAAGAAAAAAAGGGATTTGTCAACCATGTGCGGTGTGCAGCAACAAAATATAAGAAGTTTCAACAGTATTGTTTATCGTCTAATTTGATGATGCTTTTGTTTGCTTTTGTCAATGTGCTTAGCAAATGGCTTATTTTAGTGCAAGCTCAAAGGCAATAACTTTAGAGCCATTCTGTACAAATATTTCTCATATTGACCACATGCATATTAAATTTAATTGATGGAAAATTTCTTGCAGTATCTATAAAATTTACAATAAAGAAATCATATATTACCAAATTATAGGCAATTATATGCTATAGTGAAATTTAATATTTAATAGTAACATTTTTCCGAATATAAAACTTGAAAATAGGTTTTCAGATTCTTCCAACTTATACCGAGTTGTGGAAAAGCCATTTAAATAGTTTTCCAATTCTGCTCTAAGTTATTCAATCACACATCAAATCCCAACAGCAACAACAACCAAAGTTTTGTTTTCTTTATTTTTTCTACTTGGAAAATGAAAAATTAGAAAACAAGAAAATGAAAAAGAAATTTTGAAAATAAAAATGGAAAACGTTTTCTATAACTAAACAAGGCCTTTGTTTTTTCAATCTATACTCTTTTATAAGAATGTCAAATGGCACATATCGACCTAAATACTTTCAGACCTCAAAATTCATATATGTAGATTAGACATTTGTATTCTTAAGTTTAGTGAACTCCTTTAAAATGTGTTATTTTTACGTTCTTTTTTTTCTAATTTTTTTTAATACATTTGTGTAGCCATTGTCAGCTACCATGAAGCTGTAGCCCCTGGAGGACCATTTCTGTTATGAGCAACGGTGATTGTTATTTAAATCTATGTTCACAGCACCATTTTCTACACCTCTAGCAGACATCAGATAAAAGTTTTAATAGACCTTAGAGGAATGGTAGGGACAACCACTAATATAGTGGCTGCCAAACACTTGCCTTCCTATAACAAAGTATTTCAAATCATTTAGGGTTCATTCACAGGCAATAGGAAGATAATTTCCAAACCAAACTTTAACAAAGCTTACCAATCAAAAATCAATTACAATGTAATTTCAATGACAGCATCACCCTCAGCTTCCTTCTTTATCCTTCTGCTAAAAAAAAACTTAAAATCTGGTCCCACACCCATTAGTTTTCGTGGTTAACCTCAAGCAAATCATTATTAAGAAGATATGGTCAATCAACTCTAGTGAAACCAACAATTTTCTAATAAGCAAAAAATCAAGGATTAATCTTAATAAACCATCTTTGAGTATTGCTTGCTCTTCCAAGCTCCAATCTATACAGATATTAGGTCTGTCTTTAAGGTTGTACTAGAACTCTCATGGCACGAATTCCATGCCCGCTAGTAGGATTATATTTTTATTGGCACCACTAAAGGAAGAAGAAAAATCATGCATTGCATCCTCCTTGATTATGGGTACCAGATGGGTTTGCCATAAAATCCAAAAAAAAATAAAAAGAAAGTTTCTTTATATACTTATATTTACAGATTAAAACAAGAAGGAAAAAACAAAAACAAAAACCAAAATACACATCACTGTGAAAGATTGAGAAACTAATATCAAAGTTCCCGCCATAAATAGGAATAGGTAAATTACAAAGAAATTGTGAAAGATGAGTTTTTAATTGATGGGATTTACAAAAGGATCAAAAATAGGACATGAAGTATATCTGAATGACATTCTGTATGACAATATAATTTGAGAGGAAGTGAATATGAGTTGATCAATGGATGTTTACAATCAGGAATTTTCTTTTTCTAAAAGTTCTAAAGATGCTTTCAGATCCAATTAATAGAATGGGTTTTTCCTCTACGTGCATATACATTAAAATGAGAGAGTTAAAAAAGACCAAACAAAAAAATTATTCCAACTGTTATTTCCAATATGCCAGTAAATGAGTAAACATGCTCTCCAATAAAACAGTAAGTGTTGGGCAGACTATTTTTTATCTGTGCAATTAGTTTCTAATAAGACAATAGAGAGGCAAAGGCTCGGACTATTTTGTTATTACAGGCCTTTTACTAATTGCATGCATGCATGCATCCAAATAACAAAACATATTATGACAAAGAATAAATGTCATATATAATATAAACTCCATTAAAATTTTCAGTACTTGCCTCGGAAATCCTTAGGAAATGACCTCTGTTGTTGTTGCCAAGATCAAAGAAGAATCTTTTCTGATCAGCTCTGATTACTTTTGAAACCCCCATGTTACCAAGTTCATCTTGTGCTGGCAGTTCAACTGGCCTATCAACATTCAATTCAGATGCTGGAGCAGGTTGGCTACTGTGCCCAGATATGAAGCCAGCCCCTACATCATCCGAAAGGCCAACAAGACGCTCTGAAGGTTCAGAATTTTGCTGTTATAGCATGCATGAAAAAGGTTTTGAAAATTTGGCAAGTGAGATCCCTCTTATAAACAGAATGAACGTTCTATCAAGGAAAAGGGAAGAACTATATGTATGTAACACAAAGGGACCTGATTGGGCAGTATAAAGAGCCTTGAAGCTTCATTAATCTCTGCCAAAATGTTCCTAAATGCTGCCCAACCTTCATCCCGAGTGCTTCCAGCAGGAACAATAATAGTACTACGATTTCTACTAACAGAAGCTTCAGATACCTGCATGTATATGTAATATGTTTATTAGAGCACAGTAACATACAGGAGATAATAAGACCAAGATAGACACAAAGAAAGGGGAAACAAATGAGAAGAAATAGGTGCTTCGAATTCCTCCTTTTCCTTTCCAACCAACACTTTCATACCCACTTAATCTCTGGGAGGAATTTGAGCTTCAAGCAACAGTATGCTTATAACCCAAAAGTGGTATGCAAAAATAGAATAGCAATGCAATCACAAAAAAGAAGTGCTAAAGAAGTTCTACAAGTTAAGAACCAGCTGATCTCATAAAGTCCAATAAGTATTTGGTTTCTCAAAATTACATTAAGTTAAAACTCACCTTATAATATTATATATGTAAAACAAAAATATATTTATTTTTTAAGCTAAGCCTGGATATAATAATGAAAATATCAAAACATCTAGTTAGTTTGAAATATAAATAAGTCCAACAATTATTTCTTTTTTTATAAAGATAAGCTATATAATTATCATAAAAATGCTATTTTATGCCAATGAATATGATGATTCTATAATAACCTTAAAAAAAATTTTGATTTTGGTAACATCTAATCATTATTTCAGGGTACTAAAAAGAAGGGGGGAAAAAGCGAGTTAACCAACTTTAAATGATAATTTTAATAATTTATATATTCATTAAACTTTTTAAATGAACTAAAATGCTCTTAAAATTATTTTACATCAGCAAACTATTTTTTATAAAAAGATATTAATTAAACTATCAAATAAGCTAAGAAATTGAGGGACTAAATTGTTCGGTTCTTAAAACAGAGGAACTAAAATGTTTTATTCACTAAGATATTTATATTAATGGACAACCAAGGGACTAAAATGCTGACAGAATCAAATTAGAGAGATACAAAGTTTGATTTTGAAATAAGAGTGGTGAGAGCGTGAATTATGTCAAACCTCCAAAGAGAATGTAATTTTCTCTACAAGTAAAATGGCTAAGAAGGAAGAAAAAATAACTGATTCTCAGGAACATCTTGGTTTGTTTCCAAGAATTGTAAGTTCTGGCATCAAACCAACACCAAAACAAATTCTGTTTCTCTTCAAGTTTTCTATACCTCCTAAACCTGAGGGGTTATCCATATTTGATTATTTCTTGAATACAATACTTTTCATGAGGGGTTATGCCCATTGAACTTCTGCCAAGGATTAAAAAATTTGCAAATTTTAATCAAATGTAGGAATTGAAGGAACTGGAAATAACCCAATACTAAGCAACCTGATTAATGAAAGTCAGGAAATTGAAAATTCTATCCAACACAAGTGAAAGAATTAAACTTGTGGATAAAAACTAAATCTGCCTTCAGCTATTCAATTCAAAAAGGGGAAACCTTTAGACATAAAGCTTTATATTTTAAAGCCTAAGTCATTAACTAACTAAAAATTTAGTGTTCTTATTTATACGATTTTAACAACCTGAAAACATTTTGATTTTGGAGCCAATACTTTGATTGAACACCAAAATCAACAGAAAAACACCAAAGAACATGAATGTTTATCTTCCAGGAGCTTAACTGTGTAGATGTACTCCAGTAAAAAGAAGGGAAAACCACTACTTGCTAACATTGTCCTTAACTATAGTGATATTATCAAAGATGTACTTTTTGAAGAATCATGATGAATGATTCAAACATAGAATTTGAAAACAACAAGTAATTAACAAAAGATGGAAGAGGAGTGACGAGGATAGATTACATCTAAGCCTTAAACATCCTGGAAGTGAATGGAAAAAGCAGAATGTTTGATTCAGAAGAAGTGCATAACAAGGTACAACTGAAGAACAGAGAATGAAAATAAGGTATTGTGTGTGTGGTTAAATTCATGCACATTGTTAACAACACTACTACATGTCATGGTATGAGAAATACAGATGACTGTACATTCTGTTTCTGTCACAGAATAGGCAGAGTAGGAGAAAAATTATTTCCGGTGGAATTTGGAGTACGTAAATGTAGCATTGCAATTGGAAAAAATGTTAAAATAGAATAAAAGAATACCTTCAAGAAGCGTCCCCTGCGGTTCTCACCGATGTCAAAGTAGAAGACCTGTTGTAAATAAGTAAGTGAGTGAGTGAAGGGTGATGGGTGGTGGGTTCTCACAGTAAGCAGAGAAAAAATTAAAAAAAAAAAAAAAAAAAAACAAAGAGTATGCCTTTGAGTCAAGCTGTAATTCCTTGCTAAAGAGGTCGTGTTCATCAGAATTGACATAATAATTGAAGAGATCGAGGAACCATGAAATGCCAGAGAAGGGAACGATGATGGTAGACCTGGTGGCAGAAGTCTTCTCGGAAATCTTGAGGTAACGGCCACGAGGATTCTCCTTTAGATCAAAATAGAAGAGTTTGTGTTCCACCTGCAGTGTTTTACACATAAGCTCCACATCCCCTGACCCTGACCCTGACCCTGACCCTGACCCTGAATTATTACCACTCCCACCACCGGAATTCCCCTCCATCTATATATTATTAATTAACTTCAATCAACCTCGATGGAAATGGAAATGGAAATGGAAATGGAATAGTATTTATATGTGAAAACCCAGAGAGAGACAAACAAACAAACGATGAAAACAAATTCAACTACTCTAAATTCAAATGCTCCACTGCACTGCTTCTTTTCTTACAAACCCACATCAGATCTGCAGCAATTCCTTTCTACTCATTTATTTTACTTGCTATGCTTATGATTAGGGTTAGGGTTTGGGATTGCAGAGGACAAGGACACACATATACCACTAGAAAGATAAATGAAGAAGAGCAGTGGGGAAGGAGAGGGACAGGGACAGGGATCATGAGGATTGACTTTGTCCCATTTCGTTTTTATTTTTTTTGAGTTTATCCAATAAAATAGACGAGCCTATATCACTAGCTGGTAGGGGTGAGCACGTTCATAAAAATTTGGAAAAAAAAAAATTTCAATACCGTATTATATTTCGGAGATTCAGTACTATTTTTTGATACGGTTCGGTACGGAGATACTGTGCCGTATCAGTTTTTCGGTACGGTTCGGTATAAAGATTCGGTTTTTTCAGAACGGATCGGTATGGTTCGATACGGTTCGAAAATTCAGAAATTAATATTATTGATTAAATTTATATTTATTAGCAATAATTAAATAAAAAAATTTACTTTAAAATTCATTACAAAAAACAATGATAATACTAACTAATAAAAATGTGAAATGAAGTTGAATTAATTGTATTATATAATATTTATTTAAAATTGTACTTGATATTAACACTACTTTACATCAAAATGATATAATTATATATCATTAATATGTAATTTCTATTATACTTAGTAATTTTAATTTAATTTAATTAATACTTAATATTAAACTAATATTGTACATATTTCATTAATCGTATAATTAGACTTAATAAAAAATTTAATTTATACTAATTAGATTAAATGAGTTATATAATAAGATTATATGCAAAATTTCATAGTTTTTATATTAAACTATATAGTTTTGAAATTGTTTATAACTTAGTAGTTACTTAGTAGTTAATTGATACTTAGTATTATATGTTAATGC
>CATIWO010540560.1:0-13193 GCA_949673435.1 Macaranga tanarius | reverse complement strand
CAAAACCTTTTTCATCTTCCTAGACTTAGGGTTTCTCAACTTTGACTTCTTTCTCAAATTCCCAAATTCTTTTGCAAGTCCCAAGCTCTTTAATCAATTCCAACATCCTTTTTCTCTTCCTAATTCACAATTCCCTCTTTTGAAAACCATAACCCTCTCTATATAAACCTCTCTTCCATTCTTTTCTCTTCATACTCTTAAATCATCTTCTCATCTTCCTCTCAAATTTCTCAAGCACAACTTCCTCTCTTTTATATTCTCTACACACTTTCAAAATTTTCTTCTCCAACTTCTTCCCAAGTTCAAAATTTTTGAGCAACACTTCCCCTCTTTTTCAAATACTCTACACCAACCATGGAAAGAGAACCAAGAAGGAAATCCATTGCTCAAAGGAAATCAAGAAGATGTGGAGGAAGCTCTCATAATCCCAATCAAGAAGAAGAAAGAATAGTAAGACTATATCCATCCAACATTCAATTTAGGCATAAGGAGCAAAGGAATAAATATAATCAATTGATTGCTAGGAAATTTGTGCCTATGAGATATTTGAGTGCTTTTACACTACAAGTGTTAGGTTTATTGGTGTCAACATGTATATTAATAGGATGGGTTGGGAGGCTTTTGTGATTATGAAACACCCTACCTATGTGATACCCATATGTGAATTTCTTTCCTTTTTTCAATTTGATGAACATGAAGCTATGCTAAATTTTAGGCTAGGCAACCAAGACCATAGCATTGGCCTATTTGAACTTAATGATGTATTTCACTTTCCAAAAGACCAAAATGCTATGGTTGATTTTGATAGAGATGAATTTTTGAAAAAAATCATAGGCCAAAGACATGGCATGTATGAGCCTAGGTTAGCCAAGGAATACAAAATTCAATCACCGACTTTATGACATCTTCATCGACTCATGTCACACTTATTGTTTCCTAGGAAAAAAGGAGACTCGGTAGTCATTACAATGGAATTAAATGTTTTATATTGCATCATTAACAATCGTAAGCTGGATATCTGTCATGTAATAGCAAATAAATTCAAAGATGTGGTGAACAAAAGGGCGGAGGCAATTAAGTTAGGTGGATTGGTGCTTAGCATTGCTAATTATTTAGGCTTTGATATCGACAATATGCCCTTCAATAAACTACCGGGTAATTCTATCATCGATCTTCATATGATGGAAGCTATGGGTATTGATAAATATGAGAATGTCATATCCCCATATCTATGGATCTAAGTCTAAAGAGGACTCTATGTCTACATACAAAATCAATGATTAAAAAGGTTATGAGACCTAATTAGTAAGGAATTGGGACTCTCATGATACTAATCCATAGAGGACTAGGTATGTCCTTTTTGTGTCTATATATAGGCTCATATTTCTTATTATGAAACATCTTGAATAATTTTCTCTAACTTAAGCATCGGAGAGCCTAAGGATCAAAGATCCTAGGTTCATCTAGTTTTCTTTGTGCTTGTAGGTACAAGAGAGGAGCTCACATTCATCAATTGGCGCCATTTGTGGGAAAAAATTCTATTTTCCAGAATACACTCATTAAAATTTCTGGTGTTAATTCATGGCAAACACCTTGGATCCTCCACCTGATCAAAGTGGAGCATCTACCAGCACATTGGTTATCACCCAATTGATTCCAATGATTTCCCAAGGTGATTGTTCACAATCTCTTGGATCAGAATCATTGTAATTGACAACCACTACTCAACCAGGAATAACCTATAGAGTATCCCCATCATATTATGCTCCTTTTCAACATATGTCCAAATCTATTCCGACTATTCTTTTTCCAAATCTGCCAGAATTTTTAACTCCACCTAATGCGGTCGGAACAAGTCAAACTCCCATTCTGCCCAATTTACCACCATTAACTAATGAATAAATAATTTAGAGCCTCAACGCTCAGCTTCAGCTCATACAACAACAAATATTGTTCTTCACTCAAGGAGCAACAGTCGATGCGCCTGCTACAGGAACATCTACTCCTAGATCCATCCCGGTAATAAGGGCGAACGTCGACAATCGATTGCCACTTCGTAATGAACGAGAGGAATCGTGTGACAACAAGAGCAGAAGATAGAAATCCAATTCAGAATAAGAATCGAAATCCAATTATCCAATAAGAAATAGGGCTGACTTTAATCGTCAGCTACGAGAAGCAATACACAAGGTTCGAACCGGACCTGATGAAATAGAAGAATGCATATTAGATGGGAGTACTCCATTCATTCACAGCATAATGGCGACCTTAATACTGTCAAAATTCAAGGTTCCTCCTTTTGATCAATATGATGAAATGGGTGACCCCGTAGCTCATGTCTCTATGTTCTGCATGAAGATGATGCTGCAGAATGTTAACAATGCGATCATGTGTCGAGTCTTCCCCACAACTCTGACGAACACAGCCCAGAGATGGTTCTACAGATTGCCAAAAAATTCTATAGCCACTTTTGAAGAATTAATCGAATAATTCAGGCTTTGGTTCATAACCAATATCCTGCCAAAGAAGAGTATTAATGACTTACGACTCTGTAAGCAAGATGACAATGAGACACTTCGAAGTTATCTTGATAGATTTAACAAAATAGCTATGCAAATAGAGTACTTAAGCAACGAAGCTGCCATCGATGCTTTAAAGTACGGAACCAAGATGGGGAAGCTTAGAGATAAGATAACAACAAAGAAGCTCCAAACTTTTCTAGAAGCAATGGCTATTGCAACCAAGCTGATTGACTTGAACGAAGACAGAAGAGACATGCGAAAAAAAGATGATGAAAGGGGGCCAAGAAGAAAAGATGATAAAAAAGAATCAAAAAGGGAGTACGGTTCCAATAAACAGAGGAATGATGATAGGAGATATGCTCCTCTTAATGCTCCTAGATCAGAAATCTTGATGTGGATCAAGTAAAATGGCATAGACATACCAACTCCGTTGAGGCTTAATCCGCTCTATATCATAATAAGAGATAAAAATTGATATTGCAGATACCATCAAGACCATGGTCATGATATAGATGAATGTCGTGATCTCAAGATTGAGATAGAATGATTGGTCAAAGCAAGATCTCTGAAAAAGTTCACTGAAGATCTCCTAAAATGAACTAAAAGTTCAGATACTCGGACCGAACATCAAGAAGATTCAAAAAAGACTCGCAGAGATGTGTCTGGAGTCATAAATATGATCATAGGTGGTGAATCTTCATCGGGAGGAAGGAAAAGACCACGAAAAGAGGTGTACACAGCATGGACTAGTTCGCTTGCACCAACCATCACAATCTCCCCAGAGGATGAACTGCATGTCAAGAAACCTCATAATGACGCACTAGTCATCAATACCCACATAAAAAATTACTTGGTAAAAAGGATGCTTGTAGATGATGGAAGTGCAATTAATGTCCTTACTTGGGAAGCCTTCTGAGAAATAGGAGGCTCATCCGTTGAACTAAAACCCATCACCAACCCGATAACCAGCTTTTGCGGAGGAACTGTCCAATTAATGGGAAGTGTTGAGTTGGACATAGAATTGGGAGATCGAGACTCCCAGGAGCATCTTACGATAAAATCCTTGTTCAACATTGTTGATACGAGACTGGCCTATAACGGAGTCATTGAAAGACCAATCTTATGGGAAATTAATGCAATAATAAGTATTAGGTACTTGATAATGAAAATTAATAAGTATCAGGTACTTGATAATGAAAATTCCTACACAAGGAAAAGTCATTACGATCAAGGGAGATCAGGAAATCGCTAAACAGTGCTATCAGTTAGCCACCAAAGATGAACTAGAAGCCTTTCCAATTAAATCCAATATAAAAATTGAAAAATAAGGAATAAAGCCAGAACCGATAGAGGAATTGAAAGAAATAAAGCTCACGAATGGCAAAATCACAAAAATCGGAGGAGAAATACCTGAGCAAATAAAAGAGAAGATAGAACGAGTGTTGCAAATTCACTCAAATACTTTTACCACACAAGCATCAGAAATAGTGGGGGTTGACTCAACTGTAGTGGCTCATAGCCTGAACATCAATCCCTCTATTAAACAGGTGATACAGAAAAAGTGGAACTTCACGACAGAGAGGCAAAAGATCATAGCATCTGAAACAGCAAACCTCCTAGAGGCAGGATTCGTACGAGAAGTCAGACATCCGAAATGGCTAGCAAATGTTGTACTCGTCTGAAAGCCAAACAAAAAATATATAATGTGCGTAGACTACACAGATCTAAACAAAGCATGCCCTAAGGACAGTTATCCCTTACCAACCATTGACTAATTAGTTGATTTAACTGCATGTTATGGAATGTACAGCTTTGTGGATGCTGCCTAAGGATATCATCAGATCCCTATGAAGGAAGAGGACCAAGAAAAAACATCCTTCATAACCCATCAAGGGTTATATTGTTATAACGTAATGCCCTTCGGACTTAAAAATGGAGGAGCTACATACCAAAGGTTCATGAACTTCATCTTCAAAGAAGACATTAGTAAAATGATTAAAGTGTATGTAGACGAGCTAATCATCAAAAGCCGAACAGAAGAGGACCATTCTATAGACTTAGAATGAGTCCTGAAGAAACTAGATGAATATAAGGTTAAACTTAACCCCGATAAGTGTGTCTTTAGCGTAAAAGCAGGAAAGTTCCTTGGTTTCATAATCTCACAAAGAGGAATCGAAGACAATCCAGAAAAAATGGAAGCAATCATCAACATGAAGCCTCCAATAACATTGAACGAATTACAGAAACTAAACGGACGAATCGCTGCATTAGGAAGATTCATGTCCTGTTCAGTAAGGAAATGCCTTCCCTTCTTTAGGGCAATGAAGAATGTCAAGAAATTCGAATGGAATGCTGACTGCCAAAAAGCATTTGAAAATATCAAAAAATTCTTGACATCTCCACCTCTGCTAAGTAGACCAACACCAGGGGAAACATTGTACCTTTATCTTTCAGTGGGAAATGAATCCCTTGCATCGGCACTTATCCGAGAAGATAAGGAGAACAAAATCCCATTTACTATGTGAGCAAGGTCCTTAGGGGATCAGAAATCCGTAATCCAAAGATGGATAAACTAGCACTAGCTCTAGTACACACAGCGAGGAAGCTCCGTCACTATTTTCAAGCTCACGAGATAGTAGTACGAACGAGTCAACCACTAAGGAAGATTTTATAAAGACTGGAAACATCCGGAAGACTCGTCCAATGGTCAGTGCAACTGGGCGAACATGACATATCATACAAACCCCGAACAGTAATAAAGGCATAGGTATTGTCTGATTTCATACATGAAATGACTAAAATTACGGAGCTCAGCAATGAAAAAAACATGTGGCGAATGTATATTGATGGGGCATCAGGCAGACAAGGCTCGGGTGCAGGAATAATTCTGATAGGTCCCGAAAAAATAAAAATTAAATACACTGTCATAATAGCAAACGGTGCCACATATAACGCCGCAGGATACGAAGCCCTGATCAAGAGATTAAAGCTAGTAAACAAAGTGCGAGCGGAAAGCGTCTAAATACTCTGTGATTCTCAACTCATAGTGAACCAGCTTAAAGGAACATATGAAATAAAAGATCCAAACATGATTAAATATTCACACAAAGCCCAGTCACTCCTACGTAAGATTGAAGAAAATGGCACACAATGGACCTTAGTCCAAATTCCAAGAGCTGAAAGCAAAGATGATATTATAGCCAAGTCCGCAGCAGAAAACGGGCCTATATTCCAGAACCTCCCCCTCAAAGAAGAAATCGTTAAGCCCTTTACGGAGGAGAACAAAGTCCTAACCACTTGCAAAATAGCCGAGTAGATTAAACCTATTGCAGAATACCTAGAAACAGGAAAGATCCCTGACGATAGGAATCAGGCAAAGAAAATTTAAATAAAAGTTGCTCAAAACTATTCCAGAATGGAAATCTATATCGAAGATCATTCAGCCATCCATGGAGCAAGTGTGTTTTAGTTGAAGAAGGAAATTACATCCTCGGAGAAATACACGAAGGTATATATGGGGCTCATGAAGCTCAGGCCATGTTAGTCAAGAAAGCCCTACTACAGGGCTATTATTGGCCAACAATGTCACAAGATGCACAAAAATTGGTACAAAGCTATGATAAATGTCAAAGATACTCGCAACTGGTACATACACTGGACCAGGTACAAAAGCCCATCTAAAGCCCATTGCCTTTCACCATTTGGGGAATGGACATTCTCAGACCCTTCCTAATAGCTCCGGGGTAGAAACAATTCATAATTGTGGCAATAGATCACTTCATAAAGTGGATAGAAGTTGAAGCAGTCTCAACGATAACTGAATCAAAGATCCGCAGCTTCTTCTGGAAAAAAATAATATGCAGATTTAGAATCCCACATACACTCATTACAGATAATGGGAAACAGTTCAATAATTTAAAGTTCAAACAATTTTATTCTGAACTTTAAATTAAGCTACGATTCACTTCTGTAGCTCATCCTCAAACTAATGGACAAACAGAGGTAACCAATTGAACCATATTGCAGGGCATTAAAAAGCGTCTTAATGACAAAAAAGGAGATTGGGCTGATGAACTATAAAATGTCATATGGGCATACCGCACTACTCCAAGGAGTGGAACAGGAGATTTGCCCTTTCGATTAGCATACGGGATGGATGCAGTGATCCTAGTGGAGATAGGGTCTCCTTCATATAGGGTCTATAAAGGCCTTAATGAAATAGAAAATACAAACGATTGCAGAATATCTTTGGATATGCTCGAAGAAAGAAGAGAACAGACTACAGCTATAGCCGAAGCAAGACGACAATAAGTCGCTCGCTATTATAATAAAAGGGTCCAATCAAGGACTTTCCAAGTAGGAGACTTGGTCTTACAAAAAATAGAAATATGAAAGGGTAATGCAGGAACTGGAAAGCTAGAGCCCAATTGGGAAGGACCATACGAAGTCATTGAAGCAACTGACAAAAGGGCATACAGACTTGGAGACTAGAAGGGAAATACCATCCTAAGATATTGGAATGCGGAAAGCTTATGGAAATACTACCAGTAAGTGTCTGCAAGGATCGAACTAATAAGTTCTACAATTTGTAGTCATTTTTTAATAAAATAAGAATTTGGATTGCTCAAATTAAAGTGTAAAGATGAGTCCCTACACTTACAAACAAAACGAGTAATAACACTCGTATAAAATAAAAGATGAGTCCCTACACTCGTAAACAAAATGAGTAATAACACTTGTATAAAATAAAAGATAAATCCCTACGCTCGCAAACAAAATGAGTAATAACACTCATATGAAATAAAAGACGAGTCCCTACACTCGCAAACAAAATAAGTAATAATACTCGTAGGAAATAAAAGACAAGTCTCTACACTCGCAAACAAAATGAATAATAATACTCGTACAAACAAAAAGATGAGTCCCTATACTTGCAAACAAAATGAGTAAGTATACTCATACAAATAATATAAGACGAGCCCCTAAACTCGCAAATAAATCGAGTAACAATAAATGCTTCTACTCGCAAACATTATGCATACTTGCACTACAGAAAATGAGTGGCAAAACTTAAATAAGTCACGAAGACTACTCAAAGCGAATTAGGATATACAAAAGATTATTTAAAAACAAAAATAAGATAAGTATCTAATACTTGCAAACAGCAACAAAATTTTACTTGGAGATCAGTTTACAACCAAATAACGGAAATGAAAAAAGATATTTTTCATTACTAGAAAAAGAGTTCAGTACAAAATTGCCTTTATAAGGTGAGAAATAAAAAAAGCTAAAGACAAGCTATTCCTTTGGTGAAGGCGGAATATTGCTTCCACCAATCGAAGGACCCCCAGAAAATTTCGAAGCGATAGAAGATTCCGCAGCAGGGTTGACATCCTCAGTCCGAATAGATGAATTACCTTCCCGAACAGTGGTCATTGCCTTTTTTTTATGAATTACTTCACTTAAATCCTGAAGAGAGATCCTGCAGAGACAACATTCGTCGGCACTCTAATTTTATGGCTTGCACAAAATCGGTTGTAAGGCCTTGAAAGCCCTTCTTCTCATTCGCATGGGCCTCTTTCAATTGACGAACTTCTTCCTTAAAAGCAGCAATTATCTTATCTTATTCAGTAACGGTTGAACTCAACCTAAAAATGGAACTTTGGAGATCCACGTTCTCCTTCTTCTCAATCTCTAAACTTGATAGAGCACTGTCTCATTCAGCCTGCACAGTCTGAAAAATTTCCTTGGCTTTACGGAGATCGCTTTCGTGCTCCATAGTGAGCTCGTTCATCTTTTGAACCATAAGGCTATGCTTGCTTTTATGAATATAGCGAATGTCATCCATTCGTAATACTCCTTGAATAGCCTAAAAATTAAAAGGCATTAGAATTATGATTGACATATTTAAAGCACGAAGACATTGGAAAGGAAGTACCTCCGTCATACTAAAAACCACTTGACTCTTCAGATCGTTCTCATCGGTAGCCTCCCACCGAAGCATATCCTTCTTCAGGCGATAGCACTCCGAAAGATGACCCCAAACCAAGGGATTGAAGATGCTCGGATCTCCAATCTTCTTCTCTATCTAAGGCATTGGATTGGGACAAGCCTCTAATCTCAAACGTTTAAAATAAATATCCCCTTCCTCAGTAGCGGGTTCGTAAGTCCCTTCCGAACCCCTCGCTCGTTTCCCCTTTTATTTATTAGAAGTCTCGATTTCCATACGAGCAGGGGAAGAGAACGGAACCCCGTAATCCTCGATGCTGATTGGTAGAACAACAGGATTGGCAATAGTAGGGTTGGCAGTAACTTCGGGAGTTCCATCTATAATATCCATAATATCTTCCATAAAATCAGCAAAAAGATCAGCCATCTACACAATAGAAAATAGAGTTAGATAAATACCTCCAGATTCCAGAACTTCAGTTATAATATCATAAAGACCAGCATCAGTAGGATGCTCGTGTCTATATATAAATTTGTCAACATAAGTGTTGGCAGAAGGCATCAAGATGGAATACTGATAATAAAGATCTGCAAAAAGAGTAAGATCAATCTCCTCTATAAACTCTGACGATCATCTAACTTATTGGAGTTCGTTCATCTATGTCACTGGGACTTTTTGAAAACTAATTTTGTGTTCGATGAAGAAAAATTTACTTCTCTAATCTCGAATGATATCAGGAAATTTTTTAAATAAGCCAAAACCAGGAATACTAGACATCGAATAGGTGAGATCACCTTTCTTTTTTATTAACGAAAATATATATCGATGCATTTGAACTGTGGGTTCGCGACCATGCAAACGAATTAGTTCACAAAAAGCTGTAAGGAACCTATATCCGTTCGGATGTAACCGAGCCAGAGCGAGATTATAGGCACAAAAGAATAATACTAAAAAAGGATCTAAAGGAAAGCGGAGACCCCCTCCAATTGGTCTATATAAATAACTATCCTATTTCACTTCCCATCTTTATGAGGGTTGTGGTGAGCCCTATTATGGGACGTGGCTTAAAAAATTTATATTCAGCAGGAATATTATATTTCTTTCTACACTTTTGAATAACTTCCTTAGGAAGTACGGGAGGGAACTCGGATGGATCTAGAAGAAGCCTAGGGGCCATAACAATAAGAAGATAAATAAAAAAGCAAATAAAAGATCAAAAGGAGAAAGGAAGAAGGAAATGACCTTTGAAACTTTGAAAATAAAGAACGCAGACCGCTTGAAGAATCTAGAGAGAAGGCAGAGCTCTAGAGAGAGAAGTGATAGAGAGACAAAGTAAAAATGAAAATGACACAGGAAAGGTTTATAAAGAGGGGAAAAGTTTCACTATCCCTCATATACCCTCAGCGGTTGATATACCAATGTTTCACCAAAGAGAAGGGTATTCAAGGAATGGAGAAAAGGGAGCGATACCTTAAAAAATGAAGAGAGTCGAGTAGTTATACAAACATGTGGTAACTTCATTTAAAAAAAACCCTTCGAGTTCTCGACCAATGGACCTCTTAAGGTCAAAGAAAATGAACCTCATCAGGTCAAAGCAAATGAACCTCATGAGGTCAAAACATACGAATCTCATAAGGACAAAACAAACGAACCTTATCAGGTCAAAGTAAAGGAACCTCATGAGGTCAAAACATGCGAACCTCTCATGGTTCAAAACATACAAACTTCTTAAGGTTCAAAATAAATGAACCTCATCAGGTTCAAAATAAACGAACCTCATGAGGTTAAAATATACGAACCTCTCACGGTTCAAAATATACGAACCTCTCAAGGTTTAAAACATACGAACCTCTCAAGGTTCAAAACAAACGAACCTCATCAGGTTTAAAATAAATGAACCTCATGAGGTCAAAATATACGAACCTCATGAGGTCAAAATATACGAACCTCGTATGGTCAAAACATACGAACCTCTCTAGGTTCACTACTTACGAATGAACCTCTCACGGTTTGAAACATACAAACCTCTCTAGGTTCACTATGTACGAATCTCTCATGGTTCAAAATATATGAACCTCTCACGGTTCAAAATATATGAACCTCTTATAGTTCAAAACATACGAACCTCTCAAGGTTTAAAATATACGAATCCCTCAAGGTTCAAAACATATGATCCCCTCAAGATTCATAATATACGAACCTCTTAAGGTTCGTAACATACAAATCTCCGATGCTTCCAAATAGATGACCTCCTCAACGGAGGACTTTAGCACGTGATTCGTAGAACAAAAGGAATCTAGACTTTAATGTGGCAGGAATTATTACCTTCGCTAATTAGAAGCTTTTTTTAACATAAATATTTGATACCATGGGGGGACTTCTGATAAATATGAGAATGTCATATCCCTATATCTACAGATCTAAGTCTAAAGAGGACTCTACATCTACATACAAAATCAATGATCAAAAAGGTTAAAGAGACCTAATTAGTAAGGAATTGGGACTCTCATTATACTAATTCACAGAGGACCAGGTATGCCCTTCTTGTGATTATATATAGGCTCATATTTCTCATTATAAAATATCTTGAATAATTCTCTCTAACTTAAGCATCGGAGAGCCTAAGGATCAAAGATCCTAAGTTCATCTAGTTTTCTTTATGCTTGTAGGTACAAAAGAGGAGCTCATATTCATCAGGTATGATTGAAATGGGATGAAATGGGGTGCCTGTACTCATTGAGGAGCAACCACAATAACAAGCAATGGAAGATGAAGATGAGGAGGAGGAAGATTTGCATCAAGTTATGTAATGCCTTGACACTTTGGAACTTTAAGTGGGTGTGATTGATGCTAATATAGGAGAACTTACCTCAATGGCATAAAACATGAACACAAACATCAACATGATCAATCACAACCTCATAGCATATTTTCAAGCTCAAAACTTCTTCCCACCTCCGTTCCCCCCACATGATCAAAAGCCAAATCCATGAATATTTAAGAACTTATGTTTGGAAAATTATGTTTTCTATTTGTTTGTTTTATTATTTGTTTTGCTTTAGTCTTGTGTTTGGTTTACTTTTCTGTACTTTATTTTCATTTCCTACCTTTGTACTTTCAAGTTGTCTTTAATGATATGATGTGTTTTAGTTCCTTTCATTCCCATTCATTTAAATTGTGTATAGCATAGGTATTGTAGTTAGTTTAAAGTTTGGTAATGTATCCTTCTTGTAATAATGAACAACTAGCATTTGCCAAATTTTAGACTGAGACACGGCTGTGTCACTTTGGTGCACAGCCGCGCCTACTTTAAAGTTATAACAATCAAAAATTTCATAAAGCATGCATGGCCACGCCACTTTCGCACATGGCCATGCCACCTGATGTCTATTTCAGTCAAAAATTTCTCAAACTAGGCACGACCGCGCCACTTTCACACATGGCCATACCACTTGCACCACATTACCATCTGAAATTTTTCAATTTTTTTTGTAATGCGGACATTGCATAATTTAAGTGTTGGGGAGGAAAACATCAATTTTTTAATTTGTTTTCATTTTTTTTTTGCTTTAGAATTTGTGTTTCTTTTAAATTCCTTTTCTTATTAGAAGTTTTAGATTTCTCTTTTTAATAAAATTTATCTTTTCAATATAGGATTAGAAGATAAGTTGTTTAGTCTTTGTAAACCTCAAACTTTGTTTTTCTATTTAAAGGAATAGAATTGTAGAACTTTCAAATCTTCTACATTCTCTACATTTTTCTTTACATCGAATTCTCTGCATTTATTTTCTTTGTAATTATTTTTCTTGCTACCTAATGAGTTCAAATAGCATGTCTAGCAATAGCCGAAGGTCTAATGCAAAAGGGAAGGCATCAATGGAGATAAAATCTAAGCCAATGGATCTCAAAAATAAGTATGATGCCTTTTTCCCTATTCTCTCGAATGAAGAAGGTAAGAGATTCTATTTTCTTAGTAAAAGAAACATATGCATGCCTAAATATTTTTATGATCAAGCTTTGAAAGAAATTGGAATGCATGATTTTGTGAATATTTTATGCAAAAAGCTAGGCTGGTATAAATTAAAAACAGTACAATATGATGTGTATTTAGAACCATTGAATTTTACACTACTTTGAAAATAAAAAATGAAGAGCAAAGAATTTTTTCATATAGATTCTTTAGAAAAGAATATGATTTTGACTATGAACTCATGACTGAAATTTTTAGTTTTGCCGAAGGAGGTATTTATCAATCTCCTCCCGAATTTAACATGAGTCAGTTTTAGTTTAAAATTATAAAAGAGGATAGAATAAGTCATGGAAATACAATGGTTAGTGGTCTAATTGATAGTCACTCATATTTGCTGATGCACAAATTCATGGCATATACTATTTTTAGTAGGAATGATAGCACGATGAATTATTCTTAATATGGTGTATGTATACTGACCATAGGATGAATAGTGCATATCTTATATTTCATTCGATGTGGCATGTTGTGCAGGGAAGGAAAATATTGATATTTATGGGCCACATTATCACGGGCCTGGCCATGCACTTTGTACCAAGAAAACTCGCCCTTTTTGAACCATTGGAACGTGAGATTTTTTATGTGGATTTTCTAGTCAAAGTTGAGATCATCACATATTTAGGAAGGCTAGAGGATGCAGACAATCGAAGATGCTATCAGCTGCATCAAACTGCCTTGAGACATAGACATG
>CATIWO010540531.1:0-19793 GCA_949673435.1 Macaranga tanarius | reverse complement strand
AACCTCTTCAACACCTTTTCCAAGTAAAGACTTTGAGATAACCTTATTATTCTCTTCGATCTATCTCTATAGACTCGAATCCTGAGAATATAAGTAGCTTCTCCTAAGTCTTTCATCGAGAAGGTCTTAGACAACTATACTTTCACAGAAGTCATCATACTGATATCATTGCCAATGAGAAGTATGTCATCAACATACAAGACTAAAAAAGTGAGTTGGCTCCCACTAACCTCCTTGTAAACACATGGCTCATCTACATTTTTAATAAAACCATAAGAATAGACAACCTCATCAAAATGATGATTCCAACTCCTTGAAGCTTGTTTCAGACCATAGATTTATCTATTAAGCTTGCACACTTTTGAGCTTTCCTCAGATTCAAAACCCTTGGGTTGCTCCATGAAAATCTCTTCCTCAACATAATTATTAAGAAAGGCGGTCTTGACATCTAACTACCAAACCTCATAATCATAGTGTGCAGCTATAGCAAAAAGAATCCGAATGGATTTAAGCATGGATACCGACTAGAAGGTCTCCTCATAGTCAAGACCTTACCTTTGACGAAACCCTTTCACTACAAGCCTAACTTTATAGGTTTCCACCTTCCCGTCTGCGCCAATTTTTCTCTTGAAGATCCATTTGCACTTAATAGGTACGATACCTTCAGGTGGATCAACAAGTGTCCAGACTTGGTTAGGATACATGGAATCTATTTCAGTTCTCATTGCTTCAAGCCATTTTGAAGAATCCTTATTATATAAAGCCTATTCATATATAGTAGGATTATCATCATGAATGCTTTCTTCATGTACATTCAACTCTTGCATATCATGGAGAAAACCGTATCTCTCTAGAGGATGAGATACCCTACTATATCTCCTAGGAGTTAGTGTGATGACATTCTTAATTATAATAGGCTCTTTGGGTTGATCAATGTTCATGTAATCAATTTGTTGGGCTTCCTTATATGACTCTTCATCTAACATTATCTTCCTTCTTTTGCCACCTTCCTCAAGAAACTCTTTTTCAAAAAATATGGCATCTCCACTTACAATAACAACTTGTTTAGTAGGAAGATAAAAGCAATATCCTAAACTATCTTTAGGATATTCAACAAACCTTCCTTTAATCGATTTTGCATCCAACTTATCTGATTTCAGATTTTTGATAAAAGCCGGGCACCCCCAAATCTTAACATGTTTAAGACTTGGTGCTTTACTATGCCATATCTCATATAGTGTGGATATGACAAACTTAGATTGAACACGATTAAGGATATAGGAGGCCGTTTGGAGTGTAAAACCCCAAAGTGATATGGGAAGATCCATAAAGCTCATCATTGATCGTACCATATCTAATAAGATACGGTTATGCCTCTCGGACATACCATTCAACTGTGGTATTCTAAGTAGCGTGAGTTGCGATACAATGCCATATTCCTTAAGGAACTCAATAAAATCGGTACTTAAGTATTCACCACCTCGATCAGATAGAATTATTTTAATACTTTTCCCAGTTTGATTCTCTACTTTGGCCTTGAACTCCTTGAATTTTTTAAAGGATTCACTCTTGTTCTTCATAAGAAACAAGTGCCCATACCTTGATAAATCATCTATAAAGGTAATAAAGTAGTAGAAACCACCTCTAGCCATTTCCTTAAATGGCCTATATACATCACTATGTATGATTTCCAATACTTCATTAGCTCTTCTCATTTGTCCAATAAATGGCGACCTTGTCATCTTGCCTTGAAGACAAGCCTCACAAGTTAGATCAGATATGGATTTAAGATCACTCAAGATTCCTATCCTTTCCAACTTTGTGATCCTATCCTCTGCAATATGACATAATCTTAAGTGCCAAAGATGTTTGGAGTTAGTGATATTTTTAATTATCATTGCATTCACATCTGATTGAGGCTCAATGTTATTAGATGTATTATCAATATAATATAAACCATGTATCACACAACCCATGTCAATCATTTTATTTTTAAAATAAAGTTTACATACATCTCTACCAAACAGGAATTCATAACCCCCTCTTTCATTTTAGTACGGAACAACCGCTTAGATATCTCATACCTAGTGGTCCTACTATGCTCACCAAAATAACTCTTGTAGGCGTAGTAGGATTTCATTTGCACTTGTGAACTTCTCATGTTGCCGATGTAACTCGGTGGTCATAGAAGGCCACATTATGCATCGCGCTTGAATATCATCATCCTTCCATTTGGCAAGAGTATCGTGCTCCTCTTATGAAGCATTTTTGGGAAGGGATCGGGGTAGGATTTGCTCTATCATAATGGGCTCCCACTAACTTAGCGAATCCTACACTTCTAAGTAGGAAATGAAAATCCCTTATTGGATGGATTTCTAGTGGGTAATGGAGTTCTTAATGGGCCACCAATACCCCTAAAGTACACATTGCCATTCTTGAAATATTAGTTCTCATTAAGTGGACAACTCTTGTCTATTACATCTCATATGAGGTTCCATTAATCTGGCTCCTAATATTATGGGCCTCAGGTATGCATTGCCATTCTTAGCCTTTGGCATTACTAATGAGGCTATTTTAGAGTTTGATGATGCATGTATTGATGCATTTGAAACTTTGAAAAGAGCTCTTATCTCAGCACCGGTCTTGTAACCACCTAATTAGGAGCAAACATTTAAAATTATGTGTGATGCAAGTAATTTTACGGTGGGGCCTATTTTAGGATAACAGAAAGAAAGCAAGCCTTATGTAATTTACTATGCTAGCAAACTACTTGATGATGCTCAAATCAATTATACCACCACGGAGAAAGAGTTGCTTGCTATTGTTTATGCATTTGACAAATTTAAAGCATATCTTGTAGGGTAAAAGGTAATTGTGTATTCAGATTATACTGCCCTTAAGTATCTTCTAAGCAAGAAGGATGTAAAACCTTGGCTCTTAAGGTGGATTCTAATGCTTCAAGAGTTTGATTGAGAAGTGAGAGATAAGAAAGGAAGTGAGAACCTCGTTGTGGATCATTTATCTAGGTTAGATCAATAGGGATTAAAGAGGAATGATGATGGTGTGCCAATTAATGAGACATTTCATGGTGAACATCTACTTAGTTTGGCATTAAAACAACTTCCATGGTTTGCGGATATTGCAAACTATCTTTTGAGTGGTGTTCTTCCTTATCAGTTGGATTATAGACAAAAGAAGAAATTTATGCATGATAGCAAATTCTATTATTGGGAGGAACCATTGATTTACAAGAGATGTGGCGATGGCTTAATTAGAAGGTGCATTCCTCAAGATGAAATTCAAGATATTTTCAGACATTATCACTTCTTGGATGTAGGTGGACACTTTGGGGCATCAAAATTAGCCTCTAAGATACTTCAATATGGTTTTTGGTGGCCTACATTATTCATAGATGCTAGTGATTTTGTGCTTACATGTGATAGGTGCCAAAGAATGGGTAATATTTCTAGGAAACATGAGATGCCTTTGAATAGAATTCTTAAAGTTGAGATTTTTGATGTATGGGGTATAGACTTCATGGGTCATTTTCCTTGTTCTTTAGGCTATAAGTATATTTTGGTCATGGTTGATTATGTCTCGAAATGGGTGAAAGCAACACTAACCATTACTAATGATGTAAAGGTTGTTAAGAAAATGCTAAAAAAAATCATTTTTCCAAGGTTTGGTACTCCTCGAGCATTAATTAGTGATGGAGGTTCACATTTTTGTAATTAAGTGATTGAGGCTCTTTTAAAGAAATATGGGATAACACACAAGATTGCTACTCTATATCACCCACAAATAAGTGGGCAACTTGTGGTGAGTAATAGAGAGATTAAATGAATTCTTGAGAAAATGGTTTCTTCTTTAAGGAGAGATTGGGCATTAAAGCTAAATGATGCCTTATGGGCATATAGAACAACCTTTAAAACCCTAATTGGCCTTACCCCTTAGCAATTGATCTATAGGAAGTCTTGTCACTTGCCCATGGAACTTGAATATAAGGCATATTTTGTAACAAGGGCTTTGAACTTTGATTTGAAGAAGACGGGTAGGAAAAGGCTACTTCAACTTAATGAATTAGAGGAATTAAGAATGAATGCTTATGAAAATGCAAAGTTGTATAAGGATCGTACTAAGTTGTGGCATGATAAGCATTTATTTAAGAAAGAATTTCATGGGGGAGAACTTGTTCTACTTTACAATTCAAGATTAAAATTATTTCCCGAAAAGTTAAAGTCAAGATGGTCAGGTCCTTTCAAGGTTATCAAGGTTCATCCTTATGGAGCAATTGAAATTGCTAATGATAGGGGGGAAATCTTCAAGGTAAATGGCCATCATCTCAAGCTATATTTGATTGGTGAAGAAATTGATCATGGGAGGTCAATCTCTCTTTACACCTTAATTTGGCAAATGTATGATCAAGCTATAAACCATTAAATATAGTAAGGTATTATTTTTGCATTTTCATCTTTTTATTTACTTCTTTTTGGTATTTTCATTTATTTTATGTCATTTGATTTTTTATTGGAATTGTTTGAACCACATTGTAGTATTAGTAGTAATTATTTTCTTCTTATTATTATTCTGTATAATTCTTCCTTGAACTTATATTTTATACATTAGTTTTTCTTTTTACGTTTTTATTCCTTTAGTTTATTTTTATATGTTTTATTTAGGAATTAACACATACACATTGTTTTCTTCAATTTAGTTTATTTTACCTTCTTTAATTAACTAAAATATATTTATTTATGATTTAGCTCTGTGTCGAGTAGTCACACATGTACCGACTCATTAAAGAGCCGAAGGGTGCCGAGTCGTCACACGTGTGCTAACTTGTTCTAAAGCCTAGACAGCCAACCCTTTAGAAAGCAATTGTGTGCCGAGTCAGCACAGTTGTGCTGACTCGTGCCTTCTCCCTACACATTTTCAAATTTTCTTTTATTATTTCATGTCTTCTCTTCATTCTAATTTTACATTGTTTGCTATTTTCAATTCACATTCCCATAACTTTTCCCTCTCTTTTCTTTTGTCCTCTTGCTATAACAACTCCCAAAATTTTGATTCAAAATAAAAAGTCATGCCCTTTCCCAATAAAAGTCACAACCTTTCACCTTTTTCTTACATCCTTGTCTTTATAACCATCCATAATTCATTTGACTCATTATTTTTTATTCCTTTCTTCTATCTTTTTCATTTCTTACACTCCCATTTTCACTTCCATTCATGTTTTGCCTCTTTTCTCTACAACATCTTTCTTTTCTTTTCTTATTTTCATTTCCCTACACCACCATCTTATTTCCATTATATACTAAGTCACTTACTTCTTATTTTCATTTTCTTCTCTACACCATAGCCGACCCTAGTCACCATTTTCTTCATCCTTTACCTTAGCCGACCACTTCTCCATTTTCTCTACATCATTTCTTTGACATGGGTAAGATTAGAGGATCTTCATCTTCAAAGCCTCAAGAGGAGTATGAAGAGGAGGACTTGGTAGCCACCTACAAGGCTAAGTTCCCTATTCTTTCATATGAGGAAGGTGATAGATTCACAACTCTTAAGTTTAGGGAAATAGTTGGTTATAAGTATATTCCCTCTTCTCTTCTTAAAAATGTAGGCATGCATGACTCTTTGAATCAATTATTGATTACTTGTGGACTTAAGAAGTTTGTTTCTATGCAAGAACATACCTATATTAAATTGATCACTGAATTTTATACATCTTTAGAAGTTAACTCAAATGATTCTTATATTCTTGAATTTAAGATGCTACGCAAGAAACACCAACTTACTTATACTTTCATGCAAAAGGTGTTTAGTTTTGAGAAAGATAGTATGTGTAATATGCCTAAGTCTTTTGATGTGGATGAATTTTGGATTTATTTGACTGATTTGCTACCTCCCTTTCAACCCAAAAAGGGTAAGGCCATGTTTATCAAGGACTTGAAATTCTAGTTGTTGCACAAAATTCTTACATGTGTTGTTTTCCATAAATCTGAATTCAATAGAGTTTCTGCTCAAGAGTTATTTTTGATGTGGTGTATTCATGCTAAGAAGCAAGTGTGTTGGACATATTGGATTTTTAATCAATTTTTAGCTTGTGTTGCATGTAAAGATGCACCACTCACTTATGGTCATGTTATCACCATTATTGCTAAATCTTATAATGTCAATCTTTATGATTTTCCCTATATTACTGAGTGTTCTTTTTTTACTAAGCAAGCTTTTGTAAAAGGTGAAGCAGTGGATTCTTCTTTTTGCTTCATTCCGACACAGTTTAGATTATATTAGAGAGACTTAGCTCAACCACCATAAGTTGAGGAAGAGCATGTTGAGGATGCTGAACATAAAGAGGAGCCAAATGTTAGAGTTGAAGACCATCAAAAAGAGGCACCCAATGCTAATGTTTCTCTCCTTCCTTACCCCTTTTAAGGTGGTGCAAGTGGCTCTTCAAGTAATAAGTCGCACATATAGGAGCAAATTTTGGAGAATCGAAAGGACATGCAATGTCAATTGAGTGGGACGGAGGCTTGGAACTGTCAACTTGATTGCCACCAATGTAAGATGGAGTACAAGATGAATCAATATTTTGCTCATTGCGGCTACACCATTGAGTCTCCTTCACCATCTCCTTTGGAGGATTGAGGTAGTTTTTATTTCCTTTCCTTTCTTTTATGTTTGGAATTCACATTAGGCACAAATGTGTTTCATTTATGTTATTGTACATTTGTCTTTATACTTTATTTTGCATTATTTTATCTTCTCCACATTAATAAGTAGTTTCTTTTCTAAGTTCATCTTGATTGTGATTGAGGTTTTATCTTTATGCCATGTTGATAATTAACTTTTTATGCTCAATTGGTAGAATTTTAGAATTTCATTTAGTATAGGTCCTAAGTTTTTCTTTTCATCTCTTTTTATTATTTTCAAAATTTAAAGAATGTTTAATCAATTTTCTAACTATGCTTAAGGCTAGGATGCTAAGGACTTAAGTTTAGGTTTTTAAGGATTTAAGTAGCATTAGGGAAACTATACTCATAATACGAGTAACTAGCTTTTCAATAATGGATAAGGACACGAAAAAAAAAGATAAAAATGAAAAAATAAATTTTGAAAAAAATACAAAAGAGAATGTTTGTTGATGTAATGCATTTCGAGTAAGTTGTGTGTAAGTGAGTATGCTCCTTAATTACATTCATTCGAAAAGAATGTGTGACATCACAAGTATTAGTAGTAGTAAAAGAAAATTAGCGGGATGGAGCATAAAATGCACCCGTTAAAAAAAAGGAAAAGAAAGAAAAAGAATGTGTCTAAAAATTCCATAAGAAATGTGAGTTAGTACGTGTGCTTAATCCTTGTCCAATGGGTACTTTTGTTCTTAAAATTCCTAAGTTTTAAGAATGACCATTTTGGCTAGTTAGCTTGGTTAGTACCTTGACTTTATATTCTTGATTTTGTTCTTAATAAATTGAGATAAATTATTAAACTTATTGCTTATCTAATGAAACTTATTTTCTCTATCATTATTGAGCATTGGAAGTTTAGTTGTTAACTATCTTTTGCTTAACTTCCTTTCATGGTTAAGATGACTTGTTGGGATAACTACATCTATTTTGTAGAAGATAAAGTTTTTGTTATTTTCCCACTTGGATCTTTATTTCTTACTTGAGGGCAAGTAAGGTCTAAGTGTGGGGGAATTTTTTAGGATGCAAAATAGGATAGTTTTGTTTACTTTTGGCTAGTTTTTATTTGCATTTGTTTGACTATTATGTTGTTATTGTTATTTTTATTGTGTTTATCTTATTTTTGTGATTTGTAGGTCCTCTTAGATGAAATTGATGCTTGGAAGTGCATTTGGATGCTCTAGATTAAAGAATGGTGCAAGAAAAGCCAAATGAAGAATAAAGAGAAGTGTGTCGAGTCGTTACGGGGATGGTGAGTCATGACCAAGAGTTTTACTGCCGAGAAGTATGCCGACTCATCACCATTGTTCTAATTTATGATAGCAAAGAAGTGTGCTGAGTCATGACAGAGCCTCCTGGTGCCGAGTCTAGCCTGAGTTGGCACAGTGGTGCCGAGTGGTTTCCACACCCTTTCATTTCACCTTTTCACATTTACATCCATTTGGAAGCTACACGAGTTAGGATATCTCGAGGCCTATAAATACATGAACTTAACTCTCCTTTTATATGAAAAACACTTAGTTTTTACTTAGAAGTAATTAGTATCATTTAGTTTTTATTGTTAGAGAGAAAATCTAAGTGTTAAGTGGAAGACATATTCAAAAAGTCAAAAAAGACATCAAGAGGGCTATTCAATATCAAGTAACCTTCTAGAGAGCAATGGAGAATTCATCAAACACAATTGTTGTATCATTTTCTCTTTTCTCTATTTAGTTGCTTGATGTTTAATTTACTATTTTGTTGTTGTTTGATTATGACTAATATGTATTTTGACTAAATCCTTGTTTGTTAGAATTGCAAAGATAAATTAATCTTATGAACTACATTTTTATCTTTTATAATACATGAATGATTTAGTTTCAATTGAGTGTTTGAATGTGTTATGTATGCTTGATCACCATATATGACTTGTTAATCAAATGTTCACAATGAGAATTGGGACATTTTGGTGGAAATTACTTAAAGGATAAGAAAGTACTTGGAGACAAGAAATCCACTTTGAGGGGTTAAAGAATTGGCAATGAACTTCATGGCTTTTATCTATCTCTACAATGTCATGAGAGTGCTTGTAGACTCTAGATAGAAATACCCTTAATTGACAATGAGAGTTTCTTTTAAGGATTGTTGGTCACATTCTCCAATCATTGTATGTGTTTATTTGTTTGTTACTTTTTATAGTTCTTTGATTAATTCTGAATTATGGTTCTAATGAATATTGATTGAACTTATTGTTAGTACCTTTAGATTAATTAGAGTAATTTATAATTCTTAGTAATTTTAGAATAGTTAGAATAATTCAACATATTATTTTATATCATTTGCCTATCCATCTAAGTATCTATTTAGTTAATATAAAATTGCTCCAAATTCCTTAGTGTTAGATACCCTACTTATTTTATACTTAGTCTTAGAGACTAGGGTATTTAATTTGACCCACACCATGGGACAACCAAATATTCTTAAGTCAGTATAACTAAAAAGAGTACCAGACAACACTTTTTTTAGAGTTTTCTTGTCAATCACCATTGAGAGAGAATGATTAATAAGAAAATAGATTGTAATACCAGCTTTTTCAGAGTTTTCTTGTCAATCACCATTGAGAGAGAATGATTAATAAGAAAATAGATTGTAATACTAGCTTTAGCCTAAAATGACTTCAATAACCTAACATTTGAAAGCAAGCACTGAACTTTCTCCATCAATGTCCTATTCATGCATTCAGCCACACCATTTAGTTGCAGAGTACCCGAAACTATCAAATGGCTAATAATTCCCTCGGAATTATAAAATGAGTTAAACTCATTCGAACAAAATTCTAACCTATTATCTGTTAAGAGGCACTTTACCTGTTTCTCAATTTATTTCTTAATCATGGTCTTCCACCACTTGAATGTGACAAATACCTCACTTTTATGCTTCAAAAAGAACACTTAAACTTTTCTTAAGAAATCATCTATGACCGTTAACATATAACTTGCACTATCCTTAGTAGGAACTTTGGATGGCCTTTAAAGGTCTGAATGAATATGGTCAAGTATCCCTTTAGTATTGTGAATGCCCTTAGTGAAACTAACCCTTATTTATTTTCCAAACACATAGTGCTCATAAAACTCTAATTTTCCAACTTGACTATTTATCATTCCTCTTTTGCTCAACTCCACCAAGCCATTCTCACTCATATGGCCAAGAAATAAATGCCAAAGTGTAGTAGCATCTAACTCGAAGGAAGTCACGACTGCATCACTATAATAGTCAAACCCTCTAAGATGTATAACTTGGCATGCCTCCATTGTCCCTTCATCACAACGAGAGAGCCTTAACAACCTTTAACACTCCATCTCCACCTGAGTAACTATAATCTTTAATATCAAATTTAAAAACTGAAATAAGATTTCGGCCTTGATAATGCCAAACCATAAGTACACGAATCGCTCAAGTAATATAATGATAAGTAGAGTATGATTCCTACGAGGATTAATTATTGAGTACTATTTTATTTAGTTAATTATATGTCTAAATAAATTAATTAAGAATTTAGATTTTTAAAATACACTAAAAATGAAATTAAAACTCTAAATATACTAAGATTAAATGAAACTGACAATATAAACAAAGCAATTAACACTTAAACAACTAATATGATGAATGCATGTACTAGAATATCAGTGTTCACTTAGTTAATATATTAACTCGTTAATAAATCACCTTAATCTAAGTTTAATTTATGCATATGATACTCATCAACTAATGTACTCATAACTCTTTCCCAAGTAATTATAAGTTTATTTAATTAATTCAATTGTTAGCTACAACTTATAAACTCCCACCTCACTAAGCATAATCTAATAAATCATTAACTAAACTCAAAATTAATGATGAATCATGCAATATTGATAATTAAAATGTCTCCCAACTCAATTAACATCAATAGATTTTATTCTATGTTATAACCATTAATCACCTCCTGGTCTCATAATACTTATTTGAATATTCAACATAAACAACAAAGTATAAAACATGCCTCACATCCCAGTCTCAATATACTTTAACCATAACCAATAGTTAAACATAATTAAGTATAAGAATAAAACCCATATGCAAGAAATTAACTTAAATTAAAACAAAGAGTAAGTGTTAGTACATCCCTAATATACTTAGATCCATCCTAGTATATAATGAAAAATCTAGCCTAACATGATAATAAAAATAACAATTAAACTCATAAACATAATTAGAAATAATTCAATGAATTTAAGAAAAAAATAAAAGATAAGAAATCTCCTATTTTTGCCCCTTGAAATGCCTAAGATGTTGAATACCTTGAGTAAAGCTTTTGAATGCAAAATAGAGAATGATAGATAAAAATATGATGCAGATGTCTTCTATCATGCCTTAAAGTCCTTTTAAATAAGTGCAAAGTCATCCTTGATTGCATATGAATAAGATTAGCCTTGCAAAAGATTGAATCCTAATCTAACTTGGATTATTTACCTATCGATATGCACATGGAATGTGTTGTGAAATAATTATCTATCCAAGATAAATAAATCAAGTCTGCAGTTTCCATCAATTTTATAGCTCTTTAATTTAGCTTCCCATAGGATTTTGAATCACCTAGATTTGAGGTCTATCGAGGAAGTAATGAACAAAATACTAAAACTTGTCAGAATCGAACTACATTCAGGAAACAACAAACACAAACTTCTCATGATGAAACACGGCCCTATCGTCCCCTTAACTAGTGCATGATTACCTTGACACAGTGCTATCGTGCTCTAACTTGGCCATGTTATCTTTAAACTAATTTGCATACTTACAGCGCGACAGTGACACGACCTTGTTATAATCTAACACGGTCATGTCATATGCCTTTCCTATGCCCCTATTCTTCTAATATGACTATATCAATAGGCAAAATGACCGTGTTAGACTTCATATAATTTTACCCCTTCTTTTCCATACGATACAATGCCATGTCACTTTATAATACGACCATATCATATCACAGCAACAAATTCCTTGCTAGAGTTGATCTCTTTAAGCTTAAATTTGAATCCTATTCCACTTCCTTAATTATAAACCTATAAAAAAATACATCAAATACATCAAATACATTTAAAGATAACCTAAGTCTTAATCAGTTACAAATTAGAAATACAAATCCCTAAAGACCAAGGAAAACTAGTCCTAATATAAATGGATTGTACAATTCTATCTTACTAAAAACCACAACAACTATCCTAATTGCAAAACATACTATGTAAATCCTAATTAATCCCAAAATTAACCAATTAATTACAAAACAATACCCAAACTTAATTAAATATTAACTCAACTAAACTCAAAATATAAGTTTACTAGGACCAAGTTAAGAATATGCTGAACACTCGTAAGTGTTTTGATGATCCTATTATGCATCTTAATTCTAAATGAACTAATGCTGATAATCCTGCAAGTGGTTTTATTCTCTATCATAACAATACCTATATCTCTCGGTTCATAGTTTGAAAATTATTCCCGATTATAAGTCATATGGAATGTGCAGTTTGTATTCAAAATCTAGTCATGTGTTGAATTGACCCTACTATCAGCGATAACGAGAAGATCACCTTGATTGCCAAAATCTTCTACATCTTTAATAACTACTAGCCTCACCAGAATTTTTTGGCTTTTTACCCTTGTGATCACATCTCTTAGTTTTATTCTTTAATTTTAAACACTCAGCCTTGGCATGACCCTTCTTTTTGCAGTAATGGCATTTAATGGTCTTATTTTTAGACGTCAATCTACCTCTATTTCCATCCTCATAACCTATCTTAGATGTCCTTCCCGTAAAAATAAGATTTGCTACTTGAGTTTTTGGGTTAACCACAAGTTGCTTAACTTGCTTTGTGGAATACAAAACATCAAAAACCTCTTCTAGAGAGACTTTCTCATGACCATACAAAAGAATCTCAATGAAGTTTCTATAAGGAAGTAACGAACTAGAAAAATCAAAGCTAAATACTTATTTGCAACATTGAGCTCCGTGTTCTCCAAGTCAGAGACAATTTTCTTAAATACAGTAAAATGGTCCTCAAGGGATGTACCTTCAATTATACGATGAGAGTACAAATGATTTTAAGAACATCGCACTACGACTATTGACCGCTGGAACATTTATTAATAGTTTATATCTCATATTATACCAACTATTTTTAAAAAGTGATGCACCACATATATACCATATATGTTTAATAGCTATTAATTGTCTTTCAATATTATTTTTACCTCATCGAACAATGTGATTCTTGATTTCTCAAAAGATGGAGCTTTATAACCCTTTGGAGCATTATTAATTAATTATTTATTGCAACTTTTTTTATAAAATTGAGGATTTCTTAAAATATTGAATGGTCACTTATTTGCACATAAAGCCTTAACAATTATTGCATCTACAACTTATCATTCCATGTAAGCATAAGAATTTTCAAGAGCACTTTTACTCTTTTGCATATTTCATTGAGTGAGCTTAGAATTTTTTAGTACATGTGAAATAACTTGTCTTTTAGCATTTTTAGCCATTGCAAGTATTCTCTCAAATTCTTGGCAATTCCTCAATAGCTTAAGACAACTTTTGGCATTGATATTTTTTCCAACATCAGAACCAAAAAATGGCTATGAATATGAATGTAACCACTTGTAAAACTTTATCTACAATGTCTACATTCCAATTTCTTAGCATTACCTAGATTTTTTCCAATTGTCGTTCTTTTCAATATAATTTTATCCAATAATGGTTTGATACTGACTTATATTCTCCTTGGATTTAAGAATACTTCTAGCATGAGTTTTTTTAGTAGGAATTACCTAAATTTCTTCAATATCTTAGTCATCGTTATTTGGATGATCTTCGTAGTTATAAATAGCTATATCTTCATTATTATCATGTTCATCTTCAAGCTATAAATGATTAGTATGCCTTTTTTTTTCAAATATTATTTTGAATTGTTGAGTTGTAGGTATTGTAGTATGTGGTATGTCTTGTTTTATTATTTTCCAATTTAGTAGTTTAGTAGTTTAGTTGTAGGTATTGTAGCTTATTAAGAGTTTTATTTTATTCCAACTTAAAACTTTCTTATTTAGTTAGAAAAGAAAATCGTAAATAAACTTGATTGTTTTTTAATTCATTTTACAATTTTATTCCTATTGGAATTGAGACTTGGAAATTTAAGATATAATTTTGTGCCTATTTTAATTAATATATAAGAATTATGATTGTTTTTCAATTTTTTAATAATTTTATTCCTATTTTAATTGGGACATGGGAATTTAAATTATAACTAGTCGTAAACCCGTGCGTTGCGCGGATATTTATAGAATAATATATTTAGATATTCAATGAATAAATAATTGTACCGGATAAATAATCATAAACTGCTATTTGAGTCACAAACCAAAGTTAGCAGAAGAAAAGAAAAGATGATGAAAAAAGTAAAAAAAGTTATAGGAATGAATTGATTTTAATTTGAAGGACGATGGGAGTGCCTAATATTAGTAGTTTTATGATGGTTGATATTAGATAGAGTTTTAGGTTAAAAGGAGTTTAATTTAAATAAGTAATTAACTAAATAGGAGGTTATTTTAAATAAGTAATTAACTAAATAATTTTTATATATTTTTTAAGAAAATATTGTGAATTTTTAGAATTCAACACATAAGTTTTTAGAGATGAATACTGAATAAAGAGAAGGGACACGCGGTAAGATTTAGGCTTAATGATTTTAAGGCTCAGAATTTAATATAAATATAGATTATATTCCTATTTTAATAATTACTTAAGAAATTTTATTTTATTTCTACTTTAATGATTTTTAGCTTAATTAAACTAGAAGTTTTAAATAAATATATAATAATTACAAAATAGAAATAGTAAAAAAAAACGTAAACAAACAAAAAATGATAGAAAAAAAAGGCTACAATAAAAAAAAAAATAAAGGAATATTGAAAGTACTAATATGATAAACAACCGTTTTCTCTTTGGAAACAATAAAACTAGATCAGCATCAGCAATCGCTCCATGAGGAGTCAATATCGATAACACTGGTAGAGAGAAATCACTTCTACTTTTTTTTTTAAAAAAAAAAAGGCAAATATTAAAAAAGAAAAAAGTTAAATTTATTTTCCCTTAAATCCGTTTCTCAAAATTAGAGAGCAGAGAAAATAGGTATAGAAGAGTGAAAAAGTATATTGTAATAATTAATTTACTATTGCATCCTTATTTATTTTAATACCTACTACAATTTCTTTTACTTTACAACAGGTGTTGGTCTTGGTGCCAAAATTCATATTCTCTTTTTCTCTTATGTTTTATTTGTAACTTATTTGATTATAACAGTCAAATTGCAAGTTTTGAATCATCAAAAATTTTCAATTAATATCCAAGTTTTATATAAAATATATATACAAGTTTTATATAAAGTATTCTTTAAATCAATAATATAAATTGGCCAATTTAATAAGTATAATGTTTTTCTTTCTCTTTGTTGTGTTATTTTTTTATAAAGTAAAGAACAGAAAATAACGTTATTTTCCTTTACATCTTTCTCTATTTTTTTCTCCTTTTCTTTTATTACCAAACATAATGTAAAAGTGATTTTAAAGGTAGTAAATGAATATCATCATTGATTTGAAATTTAAAAATAAATAAATTTTACAAAATTTAATAATCTTGCAAATTAACACATAATATGAAATATTAAAAACTTTATTTGAAATTTTATACTTTTTAATAATGAGATCAAATAACATAACACGTTGATATTTAACAAAACACAAATAATACCTTATACAAAATTAAATATTACTTATTATAAAATTATTAATAATGCCTTAATAATATAAATTTTAAATTAATTAAATTAAAATACATATAAAATAAAAGAATACATTTACATATATAAAAGAAAATAAAAAAATTATATTTTTATGAAATAATATATGAATTATAAAAAATGATTAAAGTAATGAAATTATTGATAAAATATTTTTTTAATATTACCATTTATATATAATTAAATAAAAGAATTTATTATTCTTTTTTTTTAAATTGTAGAATAGGGTACTAATTTGTCACAAAAATAAACTACAAGTCAAAAAATGAAGGCACGTAAATACTCCTTTGCAATTTTTTTAATAAAAAAAGTGATATAATTGAAATATTCTTTGTCATGTCATTATTCTTAACGGTGTTAGATGATTTGCCTCTATTTGCTAGTAGCATGAAACACTAGGTATCAATTTGTCATGAAATAAATAATAGATCATGAATTGACAAATGGTAAAACCATGTGATACTTCTTGGTACTTTTCCCTAGTTATTAATTAGAATGTCTAGGATCTTCTTCAGGAATTACATTATTTCATCAAGATTAACAGATTTGTTAGAAATAAGTGGCTCTTCCAAATCAGCTTTACAATTCCTTTTTTCTAAAGATTCATCTACAATCACTTGTGCAATTCTTGGCTCATCAATTTGTAGCTTCAAGTCCATGTTGTTAGGTTCTTCAAGGTCCTTGGCTTTGCCCCACAAGACAATATATAGACCAAGTATCACAGCTAAAGCACCAATCAAGCTGTGAAGAACAAAGCAAAATGGAGGCTATCAGAATATTAAATTATTGCTAAATGTGTTAGAGATCATATTTAAACATATATCATGGAGCACTCAACCTAGAAACTAAAGCGGTAAATTTTAATATCTTTAAAGATCAAGTTCAAGATAATAAAGATAATGTTGAGTAAAAATTATTTACCTGCCAAGATGTGTTTCCTCATGTAGAAATATAGCAGCTACAATGGCAACTATAACAGTGCATAAAGGATTAAACATTGCAGAGAATACTGGACCCCTTTGAGAAATGCACCACGCTTGAAGAGAGAAGGACACAGCCAGTGCGATTCCCTGCTCCAAATATAAATTGAGAAGATTCTAAAAACCCATATAAAGAAAAAAAAAAAACAATTTTGGAGGAAAAATAATTTGATAGACTGGACAATAGGGGGCAGTCCTCCCCTTTTAAATTGATATGAGCAAAATTTGAACCTTGCACCTCTGAATCGACTTGAAGAGGAGTTACCACTTGACTACTCAATCATTAACAACTTTTTATGACTTTAACTTAACAGCAGTGTCATTGTCTATATTAGTCAATTTTGTTTTGTTAAGTTAAAACATAAAAGATATTTTTTTCTTTTTTCTCTAATATGTCATTGTTATTACTTAAAATTACTATAAACAAACATATTTTTTTCCTTCTCCTTATAAAAATTTATATTTTTTAACACTAGCAGAGAGAAAAATTATGATGGTTGTAAAATAAAAATTTATGATAATTAACAAAAACTTAAAATCATATGGTATTGCTGATAATAAAACTATAAAACCACATGCCATTTATCTGTAGTTTTTTTCTTATAAAATTACCAAGGTGTACACATCTTGTGTTATAAAAATAAAAATTAAAAATTAAAAATTAAAAAAAAAAACAATAGAGGGAATTAGCCAAGTTCTAAAAGTTATAAATAATTATTCCAAAAAAAGTAAAAATGGGAATCATCTAGCGAGACTTGAATCCTAACCTCCATTTCTGAAGTAGCAACATATTGATTCAGATTTCTATACAAATTAATAGACATGAAACATTTATGCTGAAAGATAAATGCTTACCGCATACAAACAACAGCCAATTTCAAGATATGAGTTCAACTTCCAAGCTGCAACATCGTTTTCTAAAGAAAATGCAACCAATGCTGATTCTATAGTAGCCAAGAAACCCATCCAAGCAGATGAATATAAGTGGTCAGGACAACCTGCTGAAATTGGAACCTGTTACAAATTTGAAACAGAATATTAATTGAATATCACAAGCCTTGCTATAGGAGTATGATTATGCTAAAAGGGTAATATATTTATATGGCTAAATGCATAAATTCATCCTTGAACTTCATTCATTCGATGATACTCTTTAATCTCTGATCTGTCAGTCTTAGAGGTGAAATATGTTCAAACTAAAAATTTGAATGTGCAAAAATCTTTAATGAAAGTTGAAGAGTGAACTAAATAATTTGACAAAGTTTAGGGGTGATATTATGCATTTGACGGTAATTATATATATAGTTACCTGCAAAATCATCCAAAGTGACCAGAAACAACTACATCCAAAGAGAAGTATGCACCCCAACAACCAATTGGTACCTTCAGAGCTTAAGAAAGATTTTGGTGGTAATATTTTTGAGTTTAGTAGCTTAGGACCTTTGAGTAATGCCATAGAAATGGCTCCACTTACACATATTACGGTCCCTATAATCTTGGCAATACTTCTCATGCTTCGGATATTTACTTTCTCCATTCTATTCAAATATTGTTACAGATGGGAAAAAACAAATTATGTGAAAAGGTTAAAATTAGATAGCATAAATGTTAACTGATAGTCCTTTGATTCAACTATTTACCCAAAAATGGTTGCCATTACAAAGGTGACAGCAGGAATCAGATTAGTCATTGCACTTGTTGCAGTTGAAGACGTTAAAAACAGGCCTTCAAAATAAGCATTTTGGTTGGCAGTAATGCTGCAAGTGATAAAATAGTAATATTATTCATCAAAACAGAATAAATTAACTATTCAATTTAACAAGAATTCAACCATCCACCTCTCATTTAATTACTTAGCTACTAAAATTTTAACTTTAATAGTTTGAAGAGTGATTACAAAACTGTGTATTATGTTAACTCAACTAATATTAATATTTTCACTAGTTAAGTGAATTTTTTTTTTTTTTTTGATAATTATCTCCGATGTCCGGTAGTTATAAGGGCTTTTGCTAATCCGGATAGAGTTAAGTGAATGTCATAAGAGAGGCAACTCTTTCCCATCACCTGTTTTCTATATATATAAGACTCGAATTCGAGATCTTACATAAGAAAATTCAAGCTCCTTACTATTTGAAACAATAAGACTTGGTTGAAAATTTTTATTTCATGCCGTGATTGTACTTAAAATTTTACTATTGTATTTAGAATTTATGAATAGAAGAGAAGGGAGAATTTAAATGCAACATACCCAATAAGAGAGGCAAGAAATAACCAGGCAAAGCACTTTAATCCCAAAGAAGAGAAACATGATTTTCTCCTGCAGCAGAAGCATGCAAAGTCTGAGAAAGATTATATACATGTTACAAATTAATAGACAATGAAAAAGAGAGTTTTTGCACCTAATTGAAAGATAAGCAAGAGGTGCCATTATCAGAGTTGCTATTCCTTGTCTGTAGACTATAAAGACCCTTGGATTCATTCCTTTCACAAGAGCAGCTCTGGTGAAGAGAGCAACTCCTGCATATATGAATTGCAATACAATCATTGCTATTACTGGTTTACAATCATCAATTCTACCCATTGTTTGCAAAACTCTCCCCTCAGTTCAGGTCACCACAACTGCAATCAAACTTGGGATTAATCAAGAATCATTGTGAATATGAAGACAAAAATATATATGAGACAATTAGCGTGACTAGTCTGTTACTCCGTCCTTTTAAGTAACCATGCTAGAGAGCCCAAAAATAAATAAATAAATAAAATCAATACTCTTAAATAAAACACCACCACTTAAAAGTTTCCCCACTCTCCCAAGCACCATACTGACTATATATATATATATATATGGTGTTTGTTTTTTACATATCCAACGCACACTCTACATATAAAAGTAGGCATTCCACATCAAGAATGGAATTTTTTTTGTTTATTTCCAATATATTACACCTTCATAGGCATAAATAAATAGCCACAATTAGGGGTGTTCATTGGTCGGTTCGGTCGGTTTTGGGTTGTTTTTCTGACTGAACTGAAATAACCGAATTTCAAGAATATGAAACCGAACCGACCGAATTGCACTGTAGAACCGAACCTATTTCGAACCGAAATTTTCGGTTCGGTTTTATGGGTTTTAACTATTCAAATTTATAAATTAGGCCAAAATCCCTTTTTTTCAACTTGTTTCATATTTTTTCAACTTGTTTCATATTTTTTCAACTTGTTTATATAGAACTAAACCGAACCTATTTCGA
>CATIWO010540465.1:0-11254 GCA_949673435.1 Macaranga tanarius | reverse complement strand
AATTATTGTAAAAATATTAAATAAAATATATTAATTAGAAAAAATTATATATAAATATTAAAATTATAAATAAAAAATATTTTTTTAGTTATATAATTAAAGAATAAGCTTTAAAAAATTATAAAATAATGAATAAAAAATTAAAATTTTATTTAAAAAATAAAATCGGTTAACCGAATAACTGACAGAACCGAATTGAGTCGGTTTGGTTAATTTTAGTTTTTCCTCTGGTTCGGCTAGGTCACAATTTCTCTTGGTCAGTTTTGGTGGTTCTTTGACCGAACCGACCAAGAGAAAATTGTGACTGGACCGAACCAGAGGGAAAATCAAAATTAACCGTTCGGTTAACCCATTTTATTTTTTAAATAAAATTTGTATTTTTATTCATTATTTTATAATTTTTTAAAGCTTATTCTTTAATTATATAACAAAAAAATATTTTTATTTATAATTTTAATATTTATATATAATTTTTTCTAATTAATATATTTTATTTAATATTTTTACAATAAATATATATTTAAGTAGGTCGGTTCGGTTATTTTCAGTTTTTCAAATTGAAAACCGAAATAGAACCGAACCAGTCGGTTATACATTGTCAAAAACTGAAATTAAACCGAACCTATATATAACCGAACCGGTCGGTTCGGTTTTTGGTTTTTTGCTCACCCTACACGTGGCAATCAAGGATTTGACAACCTGACAATTTCGGGTCCATGTCAGCTCCAGCTCATCCTCGTCGGCTGGAAAATAGTTTTGGATATTTTAGTGAAACATTAAAAAAATATTGGTCATTTTTGTAAAACGTTTTGAAAGTTGGATACTTTGATGGTACCTTAACCAAAAGTTGGGTGCCGTGAGTGAAAATTACCCGAAATTTTTAAATATATTCAATGCTATTTAATCCCAAATTATAGTCAGAAGCATTAGTATTATGATTTAACATTTTTATTAAAAGATAAAGAACTTATCACCTACTGATTAATGGCTTTCCCAAATTATGTCCAACAAAAATCCGGTGACCATCCGTGCGTGGGTTAAGACATTAGTGTTGTCACTAATTTAAATTATGAATAAAAGTATTAAAAACAAGATCTTTTAGTATAAAAATTTAAATGTTTATGATTTTTTATAATTTTATTTTCATTTTGTTTCAATAAAATGTACCAATTATTAACTATTATATAAATAAATATTTTATTAAAATTAAATAAAAAATATTCATGCGGTATTAATAAATTAATAAATTCATTTTTATATTGTAAAATTTAGAAAATCACACATTTGTAACTTTTAATAATTTTTATTTTTAATGGAAATATTTTAATTTAAAATTATTTGGTTAAAATTAAATATAAAACATTAATGTAATAATTAAAAATTCAAATTCATCAGTAATATTATATATATGTATATATAATTAAGGAAATATATTAAAATTCAAATTATTTATTGTAACAAGTTTTGTACCAAAAAATATTTTTAAATTTAAGATTATTATAATGAAAGTTATTTATAAATTATTATTATAAGAGCTGAAATAAAAATAATATTTAATAAGATAATAATATATCAAGAATTTAAATATTCATAATTTTAAATGTTTATTTTATACTTTTTACATCACTGGATCTTTCTATTTTTAAAATAAAATTTAATGAAAATTAATATATTTATATAAAAGAACCACATTTATTTATTTTCTTCAAAAAGTGAATATACGCTAATAATTATCATCTATAGTTTTTAAACAATTCATGGTTATATCTATAAAATTTTATGGTTAAATGTTTTAACCATGAAAATAGGTTCCGTAATTTGACATAGTAAGAGATGGCACAACTAAAAATTAGCTACGGAGTTTAAGTATTCTGTAATTATTCTTATTATTTTTAACTATATAAGTTATAATAATGAAGTTAAATTGTAAAAAATATTAAATTTAGTTTTTATGAAATATAAATTTTATAGCAAAATATTTTAATTATTAGACACACAAATATTATTTTATAGCAAATAGAATATATGCATTTGCTACAAATAATACACATCAAGTTAAAATAATTTGATATCCTTTATTTTTTTTTTAAAAAAAATAAATTTTAGTCTTTATCTTAAATGCTTTGATATAGAATTTTTTTTTTTTTTAAATCTATATCATTTAACGAAAAAACCAAGGATTTCTATTTAATAATAAAATGAAAAAATATTCGATGTGGGATTTGAGACATTTTTTAGTTTTATATTTATATTTTTTAATTAATCACAATGTTAATTTTTGCAGCTAAAATTTTATATAACTTGCTATAAATTTATTTATTATTGTTGTTAATATTGTATATTAGCCATTATGTCAAATATAGTAATTAAAATTTTAATTCTAGCTATAAAATATTTCATGTTTATGGCTAATTGATATTATTAGTTATGAATTTAACTTTTATAGTTAACTACCCCTGGTTAAATATATCATAAATATTTTAATTATATAACTTTTAATGTATGTGGCTGATTAAGTTTTAACTTGTATAATTAGGTATAGACTTATAATTTATGTAGCTATAAATTATATTTAACCACAATTTTTGTATTTATGGAAAAATTTTGTAGCTATATATGTAAATTGTAGCAGTGATATATTTTTAATGACATATATATGTAAAATTTTTTAATGTATCAATAAAAATGACATATATAAAAATCTAGGCTTTTGCTATAGTACAAACATTTGTATCTGTACAAATGAAATTACAATCATTAAATTAATTTTTATTTAATTATAACCATTGATTATTTTAATGTATTAATTTTTTAAAACTAATAGATTGTAATTAAATTGCAAAAAAAAAGTTAAAAGTCATGCATTTCTTTACACATAATCAAAATAGTGCATTTTGACCATGCGCTTATATGAACCAACTAGCACTATTTTTATTGGCATGTGAGTAAGATTTTACCAAATTTTCAATCAATGGATAAATTTTTTTTAAAAAAATTTGTATTAATTTATAAAAATTAAAATAATGTGATTGAATTGCAAAAATCATTAAAGTTCGTGTATTTTTTTTTTTTTTTGCAATTAACCCAATTATTTTTCCATATAATTTTTATTGAAGTTCAATAGACAACTTTAGTTATTTTTTTAGCAAAACGGATCATATGATAAAATTTTGTTACTCATTTAAAAGATTGTAAATTATTTTGTTAAACTTAAAAAAGCAATATAAATGAAAAAAAATTTAAATTTATAAAATAAATGTTCTCCAAAATTTGTATGTGCTTGTATTTGCTGCGGTTTTGATAATTAACGAGATCTTTCTAAAATTTTTACCTTGATAAAACATTTCCTTTCCCTTTCAATATGTGTTTAATTAAACCTTTGATAATTAATGGTAAATCAAAGTATTATTAGCTTGTAATTGGATATTTCATTTGGATGATACTCTAACCATGATTAATTAAGCCTAAACTTACAAATTACTTTTGTTAATTAACCCAAAAACATATGGGCCTCCTGCTGGGCCAGCACTAAAGAGTTAAATTTCAAAGTCAAGCCATCTATTTCTACAGTAGAAATTAAATTAGAAAATATTTCCAAGCATAAATAACAAAATTATGAATTTTAACACAGAAAGCTAAAAATGTTTTATTATTAGCACAAAAAAATATTTATTTTCCACGTCACCTTTTCAGAAAAACACCTGAAAACTGCTATCACCTAAATACCCCCAAACCTATTGGCAAGTCCGGTGAAAAAATTAGGACAGTTATGTAATTTCATAAGTGAGTGCTAGATTTACTGCTAGATATTAGAAGACAAGAACTGAATTATTTGTCCCAGACGTACAATCAGTGATCTTTTACTTCGAGCAGTGAAATCTTGACCGTCAAAAGGAATCAACGGTTATGATTAGCTGAGAACACACGGGCCCAGACGTACAGTACCAACACTGGCAAGTAAAAATAAAATCTATGAGCTCAAGCGAAGCTTTAGGAGCGTGTCGAACACCGTCGAATTATTTCAGTTAATGTCGTTTGTCAGTTTGCACTGCGTAGGTCAAAGTCGTTTCGTTAAATGCTAACAATTTGTTTTGGAATTTGCGGCATCTGTGGGCTCCATTGTTCAGTGATGGTAGCGCACGCTCCATTATTGAGAGTGGTGAAGATATATAAAAAGTGAGCAGAATTTGAGGCAGCCTTTTTGTTACACGAGCGCCAATAGTATATTGTAAGGACAAATTTGCCACTATGACGTCTTCTTCTTTTTATTTAATTTGTTATTTTTCCTCCTTTACTGGCTCTGATAGATGTATAACCATAAAATGGAAAAAAAAAAAAAAACCATTTCCTCTAGCATTGTTTAAATAGTATAATTGTGACAATGTCTATTTTTAGTTTACAGATGATGAGATCCATTTTTTTTGGTCCTTATTTGATCATATCGAAATCAAAAGTGTTTAATGGACTAACAAATTAATTAATTAATAATATATTAAAAATTTTTGTAAAAGAACAACAACTACTACTCAACTCACTTGCACTTATTACAATGACGCTCCAGTTTGGTTTGATATTTAAAAAATCTAGGGATTAATCTCTATTTCTTCTAAAATCACTGACGCTCCAACTATTTCAACTAGAAAAAAAATATTGATCTCATTAATAAAAAAAATAATGTATGAAAAACCATCTAATTATATATATATATATATATATATATATATATATATATATTGTTGAGCATCATTTTAATTAAAGTTGGTTTGTTGAAATTATTATTTAATAAATTATCGAATTATTTGAATGGAAGAACTATGTTATATGTTACTATAAATGGTAATACATATACGCACATGTGTATGTATATACGCAACAAAAGACAATTAGAGTGGCACAAATTTTAGTTTTACAAGTGATATTTGAGTAGAGATTCGAGTAGGAAGATAGTGCAAGATAAGTGGCAATTCAACTTTGAAGTTATATATCAACATCCCCTCACAACTAAAGATGAAGAGTGGGAGATGTAAGTCTATAAAAGTCAAAATTTGATGGCAACTACATTCACTTTGATATATGCATCATTTTGTGAAAAATCTATTTATCTAACTAGTTTGACAATGGTATGTGATATAGAAAAAGACTACGAAATCTTGTAAATTGAAAAAAAAAGAGGCTCCATAATGCAAAGTTGCTCAACTATAAAACTATTTAAGGTGAGGAAAAGATGGGAGAATACTTTGAATTTTAATACCTAATCAAGGCATAGACTCGCCTTTCATCAATGGTCCAAACTATTAATGGTGTTTGGCACTATTAAACCAAGATTGTCGATTCAAAATTTTCCAAACCCAAAAATAAATAAACCTATATTTGTATATGTAATTTATAGGTTGTTTGTAATTGGGTCAATGAAGTGATTTCCACTCCACTTTTTACGTAGGGGAAAGGAGGAGCAAATTTTTTTGAACCACACGTGTGACAAAATGTAGTTGCATTTAAAGTTATTATTATTATCATTATTGTTATGGTAGGACCCCCTAATTATGTATTAGAAGAACCCATGCTAATTATCATAAATTGACAATCTTAGTTATTGAAAATTATATTAAAATACTAAAAAGAAGTAAGTGAATTTTTCACCAATAAATATTTGTAAAACTTGAACTATTTTTTTTATGTAATATCATTTTTTGTTATCTAACTCATTACAAAATTGATAAAAAAAAACAACTTAGTAAATCTTTATAATTATTAAAAAAGGGGTAAGAAATGGGGGTCCTCAAAATTAATAAATTGCACAAATTAAGAGGAGAGAAGTAGGGTTTGTGTACATGTTTGTAGTACAAGGTGAACACATGGGTGACTGGGGGAGGCTTTTTCTTCATCTCTTGCTATATTTATATATATATAATATGAATGGTTTACCTCTACCCTCAAGCACTTCAACTTTCCCAATGCAAGAAAAGGAGTGCTCTCTCTAACTTACAATATATATATATATATATAGGTAAGGTGTACAAATGCCAAAAATCACTTTGATTAAAAATCCTATCCTCGTGAGCAAAAAGGGCTTTACACAATAATTAATTCATTATATTTAATTTTAATTAACAAGATGGAATCTCCCCTCCTCACCCTCACCCCCTTATATTACTTGATAGTGATGGTTCAATAGTTGATCACACGTACACTATAAAGGAGGCAAAATAAAATAAATTAAAGAAGAGAAAAAGCTAGAGAGACAAAGAGATAATAATTTAACAAGAGAACAATTTGTTTATTATTTTTTTAACTGCATTAAAAAGAAACTGTTCACGTACTCCTAAACACCGTGCTTAGTGAGACAAGAGATTATTAAACAATGTATTATGAGATTAAAAAAAAAGGGTTTAGATTAGAGACAAAAACAATGTTAATAAACAAATGGGTTTATTTTTTTCAAAACAATTAATAATTGTAGTGTCATAGAGAAGAGGAGGAGGTGGTGGTGGTGGAGAAGAAGAAGGAAGAGGCACATGGCATGTGAGGAACAGCTGTGCCCACTCCTTAACCCTCTTGATGATAAATACCCTTCTCATTTTCCTTATTTCGTCTTTTGACTCTCTTTCCTTCTTCTCCTTCTTCTTCTCATTACCCACAAAATAAAACAAGCTCTCTCTCTCTCTCCCACCAAAAGAAAAAAAAAAAAAAAGAAAAGCCCAGACCTTGTAGCTCTTTCTCTAATGGCGACTCTGAAACCCTAAACACCCTAAACACCTGCTTTCTTTTTTCTTTGTTCCCTTCTATCTATCTTTTGAGTACCCATTTGGATGAAAATGAAAACCCATTTCTCTCTTTTGCTTCTTATCTCTTTTACCTCTCTTTCTTTACACCTACAGCTGCAAGAAGCTCCACCTGCTGCTGCTGCAGCACCTGTTGTTACTTCCATGAACTTAGATACCCAGAACCTTATCAACTTCAAGAACTCTTTGCCCAACCCTGCTCTTCTCCAAAACTGGTTTCCTAACCAGAATCCATGTAGCTTCACTGGAGTTAATTGCCAAGAAACAAACAGAGTTTCTTCTGTTGACCTTTCTTCATTGGAGTTAAGCACTGATTTTCACACTGTTGCTGCATTTCTTTTGACTCTTGATAAGCTTGAAACTCTCTCTCTCACGTTGGCTAATATTTCTGGCTTCATTTCTTTCCCTTCTGGATCTAAGTGCAGCCCAGTTTTGAGCAAGTTAGATCTATCTCAAAATGGTTTGTCGGGTCCTATCTCTGATATTGCTGGTTTGTTAGCTTATTGTCCATCTTTGAAAACCTTGAATCTTTCTACCAACTTTCTTGATTTTTCTGTAAAAGAGAAATCTAATGGGTTGAAGCTTAGCTTGGAGACTCTTGATCTTTCTTTTAATAAGATATCAGGCCCAAACGTTGTGCCTTTTATCTTAGCCGGTGGCTGCAATGAGTTGCTGAACTTGACTTTGAAAGGAAACAAAGTTAGTGGAGATTTGGATGTTTCTTATTGCAAGAATCTGCAGTTCCTTGATGTTTCGTCAAACAATTTCTCTGTTAGCATTCCCTCATTCGGTGACTGTTTGGCTCTGGAGCATCTAGATATCTCTTCTAATAAGTTTTATGGTGATCTTGCACTTGCAATCGGTAATTGTGCTAAGCTCAACTTCTTGAATGTGTCAGCCAACCAATTTTCTGGTCAGGTTCCCAAGCTACCAGCTGGAAATTTGCAGTATGCTTATCTCTCTGGCAACCATTTTCATGGGGAAATTCCTCTGCATCTCTTAGATGCTTGTCCAGGTCTTGTTCAGCTTGATCTTTCTTCGAATAATCTTTCTGGTCCTGTTCCTAGTAGGTTTGCTGCTTGCACTTCATTGGAATCTTTTGCTATATCTGTCAACAACTTCAGTGGTAAATTGCCTATTGATACAATCTTGAAAATGAGTAGCTTGAAGTATCTTGACTTTTCATTTAATTTCTTCATTGGTGGTTTGCCTGATTCTTTGTCAAAGCTCACCGGTTTGGAGTCTTTAGATCTGAGTTCTAATAATCTTTCTGGCCCAATCCCTACTGGTTTGTGTAAAGATCCAAGTAACAACCTGAAAGAACTGTTTCTTCAGGACAATTTGTTTACTGGGTCTGTTCCTGCTACTCTAAGCAACTGTTCTCAACTTACTTCACTTCATTTGAGCTTCAATTATCTCACGGGCACCATCCCATCCAGCTTGGGTTCACTCACCAAGCTTTGCGATCTGAAGCTTTGGTTCAATCAGCTCCATGGAGAAATCCCACCAGAGATTACGAACATTCCTACGCTGGAGACATTGATTCTAGACTTCAATGAGTTGACTGGAGTCATACCTTCTGGTATAAGCAACTGTACTAAGCTCAACTGGATCTCCTTATCTAACAACCGGTTGACTGGTGAGATTCCGGCATCAATTGGGCAGCTTTCACAACTTGCCATTCTTAAACTAAGCAACAATTCATTTTATGGAAGAATCCCACCGGAGCTGGGTGATTGTAGTAGTTTGATTTGGTTGGATCTTAATACCAATTTGTTGAATGGCACAATCCCGCCTGAGCTATTTAAACAGTCTGGCAATATTGCTGTAAATTTTATCACAGGAAAGAGATATATGTATCTAAGGAATAATAAGAGTGAACAGTGCCATGGCGAAGGAAATTTGCTGGAGTTTGATGGAATTAGATCGGTGCAGTTGGATAAGATTTCCACCAGGCACCCTTGTGCCTTCACCAGGGTATATGGAGGACACACTCAACCTACATTCAATAAAAATGGTTCAATGATCTTTCTTGATCTTTCATACAATTTGTTGTCTGGCAGCATTCCAAAGGAGATTGGGACTATGTCATATCTCTATATCTTGAATTTGGGTCACAATAATATCACTGGAGGCATTCCGGAAGAGCTTGGAAACTTGGGTGGTCTTATGATTCTTAACCTCTCTAACAATAAGCTGCAAGGGTTGATTCCTAATTCCATGACTCGCCTTTCATTGCTTACAGAGATCGATATGTCCAACAATGATCTCACTGGACCAATTCCCGAATCTGGTCAGTTTGAAACATTCCAAGCTACCAGTTTTGCCAACAATACAGGTCTCTGTGGGATACCACTTCCAGCATGTGGGTCAGGTTCAGGCACAAGTTCGAATTCTCAGCATCAGAAGTCTCACAGGAGACAAGCATCTCTAGTGGGAAGTGTGGCAATGGGGTTGCTGTTCTCTCTTTTCTGCATCTTTGCATTGATTATAGTTGCCATAGAAACAAAGAAAAGAAGGAAAAAGAAGGATTCAGTTCTTGATGTCTACATAGACAACAATTCGCACTCAGGGACAGCAAATACTAGCTGGAAGTTAACAGGTGCACGTGAAGCATTGAGCATAAACCTTGCCACCTTTGAGAAGCCCTTGCGAAAGCTTACTTTTGCAGATCTTCTTGAAGCTACAAATGGCTTCCACAATGACAGCCTTATAGGCTCTGGAGGTTTTGGTGATGTATACAAGGCCCAATTGAAAGATGGAAGCATTGTAGCCATCAAGAAATTGATACACATTAGTGGACAGGGTGATAGAGAATTCACTGCTGAAATGGAAACCATAGGTAAAATCAAGCATAGGAACCTTGTTCCTCTTCTTGGGTACTGCAAGGTTGGGGAAGAGAGGCTTTTGGTGTATGAGTACATGAAACATGGAAGCTTAGAAGACGTTCTGCATGACCAAAAGAAATCTGGGATCAAATTGAACTGGGCTGCCAGGAGAAAGATTGCTATTGGAGCTGCCAGGGGATTGGCATTTCTTCATCATAATTGCATACCACATATCATTCACAGGGACATGAAATCAAGCAATGTCTTGCTTGATGAGAACTTGGAGGCCAGTGTCTCTGATTTTGGAATGGCAAGACTCATGAATGCAGTGGATACACATTTGAGTGTTAGCACATTGGCAGGCACACCTGGTTATGTTCCTCCTGAATATTATCAGAGCTTTAGATGTTCAACCAAAGGTGATGTTTACAGTTATGGTGTGGTTTTGCTCGAGTTGCTAACAGGAAAGAGGCCGACAGATTCAGCTGATTTTGGTGACAACAATCTTGTGGGGTGGGTAAAGCAGCATGCCAAACTGAAAATAACTGATGTATTTGATCCATTCCTCATGAAAGAAGATCCAAATCTCAAGATTGAGCTTTTACAACACTTGGAGGTAGCCTGTGCTTGTTTGGATGACCGACCTTGGAGACGACCTACAATGATTCAAGTGATGGCAAAGTTTAAAGATATACAAGCAGGGTCAGGTCTTGACTCACAATCCACCATAGCCACCCAAGACGATGACTTTAGTGCAGTCCAAATGGTAGAGATGAGCATAAAAGAAGACCCCGAAAAGCAGTAGCAGAAACGAAGTCAAGAATCAATTTTCCAAAGTGAAATTCTTTGAAAGAAAGAAGAAAGAAGAAAGGTGGCGGCATGGCCGCGGTGGCGACAATGATGATGATGCTTATTCATTCTGCTGCCGCAAAATTTTCCCTCTTCTTTGACCACTTGATAATGGCATAAGAAAAAACACTTGTCTTTGTATCTCTACCATTTGCATGTATCATGTACCCCGCCCTCTCCTGCAAAAAGTTCTGTTATTTTATACATAAAAAGGTGGTTTTAACTTTGTTATAAACGTGTAAATACACAGTTTTCAGTTGTTTATGTCATTGGTTTGGTCCTTGGTTTTCTGGTTATAATCTGACCTTTTGTGTTCATCAGAAATCCGAGCTTCTGCGTTTATATGAATTCCTGAAAGGAGGGAGTTCTTTGGTGCATTTTCTTTTTAATTTTTTTTTTTTTTTGACATCAATGATAGTGACCAAGTGAAAGATGTTGGTTTATTTGGTCCTTTCCATAGGCTGCTTGATTTGTTCTCATTCTCTCAATCTCTTTTATTTTTATGATGTTCCCAACTTTTGTTCCATTTTAGAATCATGGTAATGTCAAAAAGTGTCTTTATATTTCTACAACTTTAACCAACACATCAGTTTCCTAATTAAGAATCTCTTCATCTCTGCTCATAGTACGCCTATTCTTATGCTCATCACATTCTCCTTTTCATATAATCTTTTAGAAAAGAAGAAAATGGATTGGTTTAGACAATGATTTAACCCCTTAAACACTCTAGATTATGGGGCAACCCTTAATTTTCTAATCATTACCTTACCTATCAAAGATTCACATTTTTTTTTT
>CATIWO010540173.1:0-36259 GCA_949673435.1 Macaranga tanarius | reverse complement strand
TTTGAAAAGGCACAAGTGTTGCCATTGTAAATTCTGAAATTTTAATACTATGTACTATAAATACTTTGATATACAAATATAAAGGATCTTTTTAAATGTGAAACATTTTATTATTCATATTTCAAATTTTAGTGTTCTGGACACGTGTATGTGGCACCTGGAGGGTGTTACATTTTTACTCTAAAAACCGAATTAGTATTTTGTTTCTAAAAACCGAACCGACTGATTCGGTTCGGTTCGATAATTCGTTGTTCAGTTATTTTTGCTCACCCCTACATATGAATCCTCTAGTTTGAATATGGTGTCTTTTCAACTCATAACTTTCAAAATGTTTCCAAAATATATATATATAATAAGGGCTGAGCAACAGTCGGTTTGGTTTGGTTTAATTAAAGAACCATCAAAATTGACCAAAAGATAATTGTGACCGAACCAAATTGGAAGGAAAATTGAAATTAACCAAACCGATTCGGTTCAGTTGTTAATTAATTTTATTTTTTAAATAAAATTTTTATTTATTATTTATTATTTTATAATTTTTTAAGCTTATTCTTTAATTATATAACAAAAAATATTTTTTATTTATAATTTTAATACTCATGTATAATTTTTTCTAATTAATATATTTTATTTAATATTTTATAATAAATATATATTTAAGTCGGTCGGTTCGGTTATTTTTGGTTTTTCAAATTGAAAACCGAACTGAACCAATTGGTTATGCATTGTCAAAAACTGAAACCGAATCGAACCAGCCAGTTCGGTTCGGTTAGTCAGTTTTCAATTTTTTTGGCTCACCCCTATTAATATATATATATATATATATATACCATTTAATTGTATAATCTTAAGTTAGAATTGAATGTTGGATTATTAGTAAATTCAGATTGAATACAACACAAGTAACATAAGTTGAATTGTTTATTAATATTGTGTAAAATATATATGTTCTATTTGATAATAATAATGAAAGACGGTGAATTATATTCATAGTCAATTAATGTTTAAAGTTAGATTTTCTTTTCTTCTTTAGATTTTCTTTTCTTCTTTCTTTGGTCCAAAAGTTGTGAGGTAATGCATAAAGGTGAAGTGTTGAAAATTATCTGATCATTTATGATTGGAAATTTTTTGGGAAAATTACACCAAAAACTCGAACCTTTTATAGTCCTTTCAAATTAAATTCTAACCAATTTTTTCTTATAAAAGTAACCACCAACTATAAAAATATTGCAAATAATATCATCCGTCAATTTTATTTAACGGACAGTCACTTTTTGATCTGTTTCAGTTGAGTGAAGCCCACAATTGCTTACTGGATTGATGACTGGACAATCTATTAATTTTTTCCAATTATTTTAAAATAAAATTCTAAATTGTTAAGTTGTCCAAACAATTTTTTGCCGACTGAAAAATTACAAAACCCTAAACTCTGAGTGTTCTTAGACTGTCCAAACATTAAAAAAAAATATTACTTTAAAGCAATAAGCAATTGTGGAACTCTACTCAACTGAGGCAGACCAAAAAGTTACTGTCACATCAGTTTTCTGTTAACTGAAGCAGAAAGATGGTATTATTTGTAAAATTGTTATAGTTTGTGGTTACTTTTGTAAGATAAAATTGGTTAGGATTTAATTTGAAAATGCTATAAAAGATTGGGGTTTTTTATGTAATTATCCTAAATTTTTTTCACTCTATGGTCCATGGAGGAATAGAAGAGCAAATTTTCATTTTGGTTGATGGAGAAGCATATATATATATATAATTCTATGTTTATTAAAGTCTTTATCTTGTCATTTATATGTTTATTTTTACTTGTTATTGTCTAACATGAATCTCCACTTCCCGAATCCTATGTTTTAATTTTTCAAAGATTATCTATATTAAAAAAAAAAATTCAGTGATATGTTGATATGGGAATTCTTTCTTTTCTATATAATAAATTATAAAGGCTTGAGCTCAACTCCTTTAATTGTTTCTGAAAGTTAAATCTTAGCATATTATAAAAATAATAACAAATGAATTTAAATGATAAAGAATATAAATTTTCTTAAATTAAATTTTAAATTTAGATTTTATGTATGAAAAATAAATATTTAAAAATTTTTATACTTTTATTTGATTCACTCAATTCAATCTGAATCAATCGAAATAATTATAATATATATATGATTTTGAAAAGTCATGGCAAGTGGCTGAATTATGCACCTAGTTTTGGGCCATACCAACTTTAGTGTTTGTATTGAATTGGGAAGAAGAAGAACCCGTCCTACACGCCAAGCTAATATATACATCACTTCTTATTTATTCATCAAAACAAAAATAGTGAAGAAGAAGAAGCTCTGAAAATAATATTTCTTCTCTGTCATTCAATTTCCATTCATTATTTAACCAAAAAAACTTGACAACTACAAAAATTAAAAAAAAAAAAACCCTATTTTAGTTTTTATAGTTTGATTTTAAAATTTTAAATGTAATACATAATCACTTCATCCTAAAATTATAAATTTACTTTTTTTCATCTGTTTCAATTATAAGTTAAAATTTTTTAAAAAAATTATTTACTAATTTATTAATAAATTCGTATTTAAACTACCTTTTCAAAATCAACTCATTTTAGTAAATTAAAGTAAGTTACATGTTATTGATATAATGTTATATGCGAAAAATTTTATATTTCAATTATGTTAATATAATTTTTTAATATGTGTGGAACTTGAAAAAAATACCTGTAATCTTAATTTTGGAACTATGAAATTACTTTAAATTAATAACTTATTATCACTGAAAAATTTATCTTAAGGAAAAATGGAAAATGAAGAAAATAAACAATATAATTATTGAGTTATTAAAGAATTGTATTTTGTGGGGTGTTTATTTATTCAACCTATAGAATAGAATAGGTTGTTGGACTATTAACAATTTTGGGCCAACCAGTCCCAGTGTCATTATCTTTGTGCTGGAGTAGAGTTTAATGCAGTTACGTGGACTCTGGTTCCACATATTGAAATTGAAATTTGCAAATATGTATTTATAAATTTATTTTTCAGAATCCCATAAAAAAAATTATTTTTTGGAAAATATTTATTTAAATGCTTTTTCCATAATTATGATTTAAAAAATATATACTACTCTTTTGAGCTCTAATTAGTAATATCAAATAAACTTAAAATTACAGAACTTTTTTAATAAAAGTTTTAAACAGTTGAAAATTTATTGTACAATTGTAAAGTTTCACTTCATGATGTACTTAAAAAATCACTAAATCACCCTCTTGCTGATTATAAACTTTCATTTTATTTTTAAAATTTTGTAAACTTTATATTTTATATCATTTCTTCATCACTTCTTATACTAAATTATATTTTAGACATATCATTTTTATTTATTATTTTTTCTGTGTTTTTTTTTTTATTTGATGCTTTTATATTCGATAGTCACAAAAACTTTAATTATTACTGAGTTCGAGTAAATGAACCTATAAGGAGACAATACTTTCCAAGCACATATTTCTATATATATATATATATATATATATATATATATATATATGATTCCTACTTGATGCCTTACTTAAAACAATTCAAATCTCTTGCCACTTAGACAAATAAATATTAGTTGTTTATATCTTCTTTTACATGACTAAAAAGTGTAACCCAGATAATTCATATGTAACCATACAAAAATAATGAAGGCCGGCCGGGTGACAACTCAAGTTTCAACTCTAAAGATTGATTAAAAATTATGGAGTAGTTGATTATGAACAATTAACTACATCCATATATTGGTGATGAGACCAAATGCGTATTAGTTTAAGTGATAAAAAATTTCAGGTAAAATTTTAAGTTTAAGTTTTTCAAATTTGATAAAAACTCATTTTGAAATAACAGAAATTAATGTGATGATCGAATACCATATATTAAATACATAAGTGATGAAAGAATATAGAGTATTTGGCAAGAAAAATAAAATTGCAAAAAGTTTGGATTATAATGGCTTTCCTTGACACTTGGATTCCTAGTTATTCTTGACAAAATTAATTCCCAATCAAACAGTTGGAGTACTAGTATTTTGCTATCTATCAACGGCAGTTTATTTTGTATTATTATTCAGGCAAAAAGTACAGCAATTTACATAGAAATTGTAAGTTCGACAATTCCAAAGATGTAAGAGCACAATAAAAACTATGTAAAAACAATGATACAGCTATAAAGTTGCAAGAATCCAAAGACTAGCTGCCATGTTCATTTCATAATGGTCATCTTCTATGCTTATATGATCCCTCCACTTCCTATAACTCCATATACGTCCACTCTCATTCTCACACTCTCAATCTCTAACCATGCAAAGACGATTCAGGCAAGTTTTTTGTGCCCTAAAAGAGCACACTTCTATAAGGTACGCAAAAATAGCCACTTTTGGTGGCTTCTGCGATCTTGATCTTATCATTGTCAAAGCAACTGCTCCTGATGACCTGCCTTTGCCTGAAAAGTACATTCATGAGCTTTTAAAGATTTTTTCAATCTCCCCATCTTCGTTTCACACTTTTTCTATTTGCTTCACTCGTCGTTTTGATAGAACTCGTAGCTGGAAAGTTTCCCTTAAATGCCTTCTCCTTCTCCATCGACTGCTTAGGTCCTTGCCTGAAAATAGCCCTTTTCGAGCTGAACTTTTGTGGGCTCGATCAAACGGTTTGATCTCTCTCTACCCGTGTCACTTTCGTGATGATTCATCATCTAATCCTCAAGATTATACTTTGTTTATTAGATCATATGCTCAGTTGCTAGACGAAGCGCTTTCTTGCTTCTATTTGGACAAGGAAGTACAAGAAATGGAAGCTAGTTTTGTCTTCGATGCAGAAGAAGAAGAAGCAGAAAACATGATTGAAAGCTTACAAGACAAAATGAATGAAGTGGGTAGAACTCTTGAAGTTCTAACGCAAGTTCAGAGCTTAATAGATCGAGTGATGGATTGCAGGCCAACTGGAGCAGCTGCAAAAAGCTTTATTGTGCAATCTGCAATGAAACACATAGTTCGCGATAGTTTTCTTTGTTACTCCACGTTCCGAAAGGAAATAACATTGATTTTGGACAACTTGATACAACTGCCTTACAGGAGCTGTATCGAGTCCTTCGGTGTTTACAAGAAAGCAGCATTGCAAGCTGAGCAGCTTTGTGAGTTCTATGATTGGTGCAAGGAAAAAGGGCTGTTGGGCTCTTATGAATACCCTTTCATAGAAAGAATTCCAGAGATACAGATTCGAGCTCTTGAGAATTTCTTGAATGGAATGTGGCAGTTAACGGAGTCTTCATCATCACCATCATCTTCCACTACGTCACCATCTTCATGGGTTGGTTCTAAGAAATCATTAAGCTCAACTGAAGATGACGTTGTGAAGGAGAAGCAAATTGTGAGGGATAATTCTGTAGTAAGTAGTAGTAAGTGGGTGACATTTGAAGAAAATTGTAATGATTTATTTCCAAGAAAGATTGAGGAAAAGGAAGAGATAATGGGTCCATTGATTCAATTAGAAGATGAAGACAACGAAAACTGGGAAGTGCTACTTGATGCTTCAATTAATCTGTCGAGAATTTCTTTATTGACGTACACTGATAGCTTTTGCAATGGCCATGAAGATGGGCATGGAGAAGAGGACTATCTTCAAGAAACAAATGGCGAGAACAATCAATGGCAAGTGCAAGTATATAACCCTAATGCTTTGAATCCTTTTATTCAGCATTATTATTCCATGACAAATTGCAATGGATGGTCTGCAAGTGATCCTGCTTATCCATGGGGATTATGATCAATATTTGCCTACTTTTTTTTTTTGAACAGAACATTTGCCTACTTTTGTTGAAGAACATAGAAAATAAACATATTTATAGTTTAAAAAACAAAACCCTAATCACACTTGCTAGTAGGATTTGGATGAAGATTTAGTTCATCTCAGTTTGTTTTGTAGGAGAATAGAGGTATTCTCTTTGTTCTTCGTGGTCAAAAGGCCATTTTGCGTTCACTACATTTCCATTAAATCGAGTCACAAGCATTATTTGTTGTACTATGTCTATGACAATTGAAAGTTTTTAACAAAGTCCATTAAAATTTGACAATTGGAACTCGGACATGTCCACTGCTATTGTTGTTTCATACATCTTAAATTTTATGACTTTCTTATAACGGGGATTGAGTTCATGCATACAACATAAGGGGACCAACAATCTTGCATTTGAAAACTGGACTAAAATAGCCATTAACTGAACATGTACAGAAAAATTTTTATTTACATTTCGCATCAAATTTAGAAGTGAAATAATCTAATATCTAAGTGCTCATAATATACAATTTCGGATAAAATTCAAGCTAATAAAATCTCATGTTCCATTCAATCAAGTTTCAAATACGAACCAATCATGTTCTAAAAAAGCTAGTCTGGTACAAGTTAACAGAACATAATGTATAAATCAGAAATCAAGCAAGCACATCAATTTAGATGCACTGAATCAGCTGTAGTCCACCTTGAAACTATCGCACTATTTCCTATGCCTCCGCTTCTGTTCTGGTCTTTGCCTCTTCTCATCATCCCATTCCCGGTCATACATCCTAGTACCTGATTAAGGAATCGCAATCTCTAGCAAATAATCAATTCTAATGCATAAAATCACTAATAGAGTTTTGTTAACTAACATAGAGTGCAATGCAATGATATGTGATTTGACCTTGTTCATTTCAGAAAGGCTAAAACATTAACTATCACTTCAAACATACATTTAGCGAACACAAGGATAGCTCTTTCAGAAGACAGCCTTCATCAGATGCCTTCATATGGAAGGATTTGAGTAGCAATATAACGCAGCAAGGTTTACAGCAGAATTAATACCTACTACAGGACATGACTTGCAAATGGTTTCTCATACCATATGCAGCAAGGATACTAGGACAGGAACAGACAACAGTAAGACATGATTTACTGATAATGCTTGGGGCTTTCATAAACATGAACTATGATGCAAATACCTAGATTATGCATGCAATCCTACGAATGGGTTTTCAAGGATACGGTTCAGCATCACGACGAGTCATCTTGCTGGCTACATCTTTACCATGGATACGCATTGCAGGTTCTTCCATGTAACCTGCACGCTGAATCATGGCTCCTCTGTCCCCCCTTTCTCTTCCATCAAAGGATTGCGACATGCCGATAGCTAGAGGTGGAGGTGGTGGAGCAACAGGAGAATACTCACCAGCTTCTCCTGATGGCATATGCTCTCTTTTAAGCTTCCGTCTTTTAGAGGCTGCACCAACATCCATGTCATCCTTCAATGGGATTTTTTCTCTCTCCCTTTCCCTCTCCCTGTCCCTATCCTCCACCTGTTCATTGTGGGTCAAAGATGAGCAAAAAAACCTTTTGTTTTCCAAGCTAAGAGATGAAATTATATGGTGATATTTGGTTGCAGAAAACCACAGAAGCTATTAGCTACAGAAAAAGACCACTCATCAAATCCTGAAACAGCAGCCAATTCCAAATTTTATTATTTTCAGAAACACAGAAAACAAGGTAGAAAAAATGTGACACAGATGGGTTGTCTTTTTTATACTATCCAGAAAAACCTGATACCAACGTCTTTGTGGAGAAATTGTGAAAATTCAGAATGAGTGAGCGAGATAAAGATCAAATCGGCAGGTTGTTTTTTAAGGTGGTCAACACATAGTTTCCCCATGTATCCAACCTTTGCCCTCTCTTATGTACCGCAATGGCCATCTCAGACAATGATAATTTTTGCCCTTACCTAGGCATCTCAGCTGGAAAAGTTGATCTCTCATCTCATCTACTTATAGGCATTTCGGAAAAAAAAAAAAAAAAAAATTGAAACTATAATAATTAGAATAGTGATTCTATACTTGTGTGCTTAAAACTTAAAAGCAATTAAATTCAACCAACAAAGTTTTAGCAAGCAAGCAAACTATCCACCCCAAATCCACAAGAAGACGGAGAGAGTGAGTGAGCATAATCAGCATTCAACATACGACCAAATGCTTAACATAGATGAAAAATAATTCAAATTACAAGCTGAAGCCAACATATAGTACATACCTTCATTGACAGTCCCTCTCGCTCATCTCGCTTTCTATCACGAAAATCATCATCTCTTCTGCGTTTTGCATCTTCTTGTGAAACCGAAGAATTTTCTTCTGAGCGTCTTCTTTCTTTTTCTTCATGCCTTGGAGAAAGCCTCAACGAGTGCCTAGCAGTTCCAAACCTTCTATCAGCATCTTCATCTCTTCTGCTAGCATTAACGGACTGGGGAACCACATGAGGAGGCAAGGGCGGCGGGGGAGGCAAGTTTTGCCCATAAAACCGTTCATCATGTGATTTTTCTACAGACATGTCACCGTAACGCACTTTACCTCGCTCATCCTTGTTTCGCTCATCTTTAGTTTTGTCAGAGGGTCTATCAAAACTCCTATCAGCACCTCCTCTCTCAACTGATCGCTCTCTTCCATATCTTTCCATTGACCTATCCCTTGGTCTTTCAACTAAAATATCATCTCCACGAGATTTATCAGGGCGCTCCGATCTTTCCCTGTGGTCCCTGTCATATCTCTCAATAGCTTTATCTTTTGACCTATCTAATGGTTTATCAATGCTCCTATGTACACGCTCATCATTTCCAATTTTGTCGAGATCAACTAATCGAGAATCCATGGACCTCTCTCTATCAGAGAATCGAATATCACCCTCTAAATCTCTCAATTCAGTATCACCTTTTCGGCGTTTGTTTAATCTGTCGGCATCATCTCCAGGGCTTGCTCTCCTTTGCAACTTATCACTAGACTTTGATGATGATGCAAAAGAACCCTCATGCTTAGGTGAATGAACAACTCGAGAAGGGGGCTTGTGAACATCACCAACTTCAGCTGCATCATCTTTTACCACAGATTTGGTAGGTCCAGTATCTGCCTTTGATTCACTACCATGACCATCAGACATTCGTGTAGATGAATTCAAGCCTTTTGCTGATGTTGAAACTGCATTACCATTGGATGTGATTGTGGAAGAAACATTGGTACCATTTCCTTGCCTGCTTTCTGATAAATGAGAAGGGACATCCTTGTCACCGGAGGATGCACCAGGAGTTCTGCCCACTGCTTTTCCAGATTTCAAATCATCTTTTGCAACATCTTGTTTCGATGTTTTAACTGATCCGGCAGGCACTGGCCGCTTCCCCGAAGCTTTTGACTGCCAACAGAAAAAATGTAAATAACTATAACTAATAATATTAAACAAATAATCAAATATTATTTGTTTTCACCAAATATTAAACAAATAATCGATCCAGTGATGTTGCAAAATCAAAGATATGTTTTTGCCGTCTTTTGATGCCTCAACAAGCCAAACAAAGCCCCCACTTAAAGGGATAAAAGTTCAAAGCTAACATAACTACCGCAGAAAGAATGATATTGAGAAGACTTTAACAAATAAAAGAAACAATAACTCAAAGCATAAATTAGAGATACCATCAATAACAAATACTTTGTTCCAGACTTGAATTTTTCCAACAGTAAAATTCATGTGCATGGTCAAGTGCAACCTGATTTTACTTTAACATGTAATCTGAATGACATTAGGTTTTGTAAAAGATGATTGAAGAGCCACAAGTTTTAAAAGAATAAATTAGCACCTGGGAATAGATTTAGTTCCCCTACTAATTCAAACACTAATTGATCGAATTAAAATGAGTACATATCAAAGATATAAGCATAGAGCAGATGTTCCTTCTCTTCTATCATACCCTTTTTCTTGGAAGCCTGAATTGGTAAATCCTCAATGGTGAATAAATATATGATAATAAGAAGGCTACCCTTTTTTATGCATGTAAATCCAATTTCAAGTCCAATAAACAAAACAATGTAATTGCACATGATCCATAAAATACCTCAGATTCTGTAGAATTCTTTGAGGCAGCTCTGCCTGTGCTTTCATCAGTTGATCTATTTGCCAATTCATCCGTCTGCTTTTGATTCTCTGCTGATCTTGATGTTCCAACCTGTCCAGCAGCCAAAGAAACAGATGACTGAACATCTGACTGAATCACCAGTGATCCACCTTTTACCTTCTGAATTCCTGGATCAGATTTCACATGTGTCGCACTGTCTGTTCTATCAGCAGGTTTTGCTCTAGGCACCTGTTCTTTGGCTGAACTCCCAATATCTCCATGTTGAGCTACAGCAGCAATTCCTCTTCCGCCGGCTGTTTCATTCTGTGAAACATTAAGGGCAGAACTATTTTGGCCAGCTGCTATATTACCAGACACAGTCTTTGAAGCAACTGGAGGCTTTATGTCAAGATATCCCATACCAAATTCTTCATCTGTGACCCAAGAAGGCTGTGCAGAAAAAGCAACCTTTAACATGTCTACTAACAGATAAAAGCATATGCATTATTAAGAGCCACACACCTTTCTAGCAGCCAAAGCTGCAGCAACACTAGTTGCCAACACCTTAAGATCCTCTCGTTCATCAGTTTTGATTCTGGCTACCTACATGTAGAAAAAGGAAAAGGAATGAATGCACAGGTTATGCTGTTAATATAAAGCTAATTTTCCTGATATCTCTTACCCTCTTTTCAAGGTTAATCCCGCTTCTTTTGGTAACTGGAAAAACACCAGAAATTTTTGTCAACAAAATAAGTGCATTTCGAATTTCCATGTATTCAGTAGATTCCAAGCACTGAATCAGCAGCCGTGAGATTCTTTGACTCCATTTCCAGTGTACCTAACAGAAAAACAGCACTCAAATAATGACAATAGGCCCAGAAGAGACGGAAAGTTAAATTTACCCACGTGAATGTCTTTCATTAATTTGGAGCATATACATTGAGAACAATGGCAATATTATTTATTGCGTAATTAACAACAGAAACAAGCAGATGATACTATAAAACAGAAGTAAAAAAGTTGCCTCATATTAAATGATTTAAGAATATACTTCACATTTGTCAACCAATTAAAAAACAAAACATGCCATATTCAAACTAACCAAAGTGAAATGACGAATAACTAGCTTCCTCCACAATGAAATCATAGGTCATATCTCATGGTAAGAAATAAAGCACAGGTTTACCGACAAACATGCATCCATAATTAATCACTGAAGAGCATCATAAAAATAAGTGAAGTCACAATTTAACTCAAAGTGGAAATAAACAGCTGACCAAATGAAAAACATATCCTAATTAACATTTCAATCAACATACATGCTAATACTTCTTCCATTAGAAAATCACAATCAACATACATGCTAATGCTTCTTCCATTAGAAAATCACAAGAACCCAGCTTCAATATTAAATTTTGTATTTTTTTTCTTGTTGTCAAGATTTGCAGCTACAGATAATCAATACAGCTGACAAAAAAACTTATAAGCTTAAAGCCATTGAGGATTTCTTGTGCATATATTATCTATAAAGCTCAGCACTCCCATAAGTGATGAAATAATTTTAAACAGATTTCACATAGAAAACTGCAGCCAATTTAACAAAGGTTGAAAGGCTAGTTTTCAAATGTCTATAAATTCTTGAATACAAATATAAGTTACATTGCAAGATAAATAACTCAACAAATCAAATGTGAATAGAAGTAAACAACATTTACATGACTAGATCCAGGGAAAAGCTAAGAGCTGTCACCTAGGAGATTCCACCAATCAGCAATATATTGAAATTGTGAACTTATAAAAAATAGCAATTAATAGAAACCAAATGCCAAGCTATCTAAAGCCTGAGAACTAACCTTAATGAACTGGCCATATGTAACACGTTGGCTGTTTGGAAATCGATAATACACAGCAAAGCCTGGCATGTTTCCACACTCATGTTCATAAATTGATTCATTACTCTGGAGACAAGACAGTGCTTAGAATCAACAATTGAAAAATATAAAACATGTGGCGTCAAAGGTACAAAAATGAAAGAACAATTGGCTCAGTGCTAACAAATAGCTTATTGGAATTAAATACTATTTTTCCCAGTAAAAGTCATTGGGTGAAGTAGTGAATTACCTTCCAGTAGTACGCAATCTTTAAAGTCTCATACAAAAACCTCCCAAGTCTGCCTGCTTCATATTCAGTGCAACAGCATATCATAGGCTGTAAGGTTTTGCATATCAAAACATCGATGTGGTTCACTGTGTTGAAAAAAGGTGTCCCAAGGGAATGAAGAGTATGCACAAACATAGCACAATAAACAGCATCCGGCATACTGAAAGTACAACGTGGGAAAATACAGCGCTGAAGGAACTCCATGTTGATTTTCAAAGTATCAGGGCAGGAACTCAACCATTTATCCTTTTCACGAGAAAGTCGTCTGCGAACTGAAGCAACATTTTCTTCATGCTTATGGAGTTCACTAGTCAAACGGTCCAGCGATTCTTGAATCCTTTCCTTGTCTTTCTTCCTTTTGCTGATTGCTGAACTTGAATTGTCAGAAATCTCTTCCAATGCTTTAAGAGCTGCATGCTGCTTTGCAATTTCAGACTCATAACGATCTCTAGGAACATATAGATCATAGAGTGTGAGGCCCCAAAATGTCGCATAGAGATCAGGTGAGAGGCTATTCCAAGCTTTTGATGGTAACATTGTTTTCACAGTCTCAAGAAGATCCGACCACCTGCATAGAATTTATATAAAATCATTTTTGCTTTTTATTTCTCTCTCTCAATACAGCGCAAATAAAATGCAACGAAGGGATTGAATAATTACATTATAGACTTCATAGGAGAGCCAAGATCCAGAATCACATTGCCACTATTTTCTGTTTGTTCAGAATCTATAGCGCTCGCAGCTTCTTTATCATCCAATGGCCAGAAGACATCAGAATTACCCTCACACTTGAAAAGCCTCATTACAGGGCGGTAAATTAAAAAAGCAACCTACAGAGTAAACCAATGTAATACAATAAATTACAGTGAAGCACAGTGATATTACAATAGACACTTCAACTGTGGCACCAACATAAGATCTAAAGGGAACTTTAAAATAAATATAAATAAATGAGCAGAAAGTATAAAAGAAAAACAAATAATTTTAATGTTGAGTCCACAGACCGCAAAAATCTAGAGACAGGGAGAGTGGGAGAACCTCTGGATCAAGGTGGTAAAGGTGAACAAGATCATCAAGAGATGGAATAAGCTTTGCATAAGCAGTTGCTGGTGTAACTGCACTGCAAAGAAATTCCACATATTGAAGAAGAGTTCCATGGCATCTATCAAACTGCTCACTGACCATTTTAATGTAAGGTGCCCCTGCATTAATGACAACCCTGCAGGAAAAGATTCAAATATATCAACAAAAGATCACAAACTATTTCAATGCCACTTCTCAATCATCATGACAAGCATCTAGAAAGAACTTAAGCTCAGAGAAAAGAACTTAACCACAGGAAAAAGTAAAACATATTAATGCCCTCAAAGAAATAGGTGGGAAACAGTGACACTAGAGATTCAAGATAAGGGAATGAAGAAAAAAAAAATGCTACTCTTTTTTTTACCTCAATGCTATTTATATTTAAGATGATTTGATGCATGGATATGAATTCAAAAAAACATTGCTAACGAAGGGGCATAAGGCATGCCAGTAAGAAAACATATATGTTGAATGAGAAGAAGGCAAAAAAGAAAAGAAAATGCTAACAAAGCCTCTTTATCAATTCACACATGAGAGAAAGATCTGAAAAAAGAAAGAGGCCATGCACATGTAAACTGGTAAAATAAAAAGCTATGCCTTGTTACAGCCATTACCACCATTGTGCACCACCATTTTTTTAAAAGCTAGGCCATTTTCTTACAAGGAAATAACTGCTTATCCATACCAATGGCAAAACCTCAACCATTGTAAGCATAAACGCAAAATTATGAAAAGAAAACATCTGTTACTTCAAGTAGTTAAATAAATGATTGTTAGTATAGCTTACACAGAACGGTGTTGAGCAATAAGTAACAAAAGGGGAATTGCCAGCCTTGGTTCATCCTTAGGAAGCAAGGAGTCCCTTAGCCTGTTGGTAGATTTGATCAAAGCCTGCAAAGAGTGATCTAAAATTTAGAGCTTAAGTGGTCAACCACCATAACATGTGATAAGATTTCAATTCCAAGAGCCCATGATAAAGGTATCTGCAACACAATAATTTTCCTTGGCAGTAACAATAGTTGGTACTGTTCGTTCATAGCCAGCTGCCAATAGTTTTGGAAATTCAACTATATTAAGAAAAAATGGATCATGGAAAGGAAAGAGCTAAAATATAGCAACTAATAACTCACAGCACTCACGAGTTGTTGTATGAATATGCCACATGGCAATTAAACACTTCAAATCAAATAATTCAGTAGGTTATCATATCTTCAAAAACAATATTTTCTTCCATGAAAAAAAAAAATCCATAGGTCTGACACACTTAGGTCCAAGTACAACTTGACACATGAAAAAAATCAGCATTGGTCAGACTAACTAAGCAGGTATATTAATTGAAAGAATCAATTAACTAAATTAACAAATTATTTTCACATAAAAAATTAAGAAACAACAAAAACAATAATAATAACAATAAAAAAGACCTTGTTGTTTCGTGTTACTCCAAAAGAAGTAGCCTGATACCGAAGAGTCTCGCTCCCTGCCATTGCATCCAACTGTTCCTCAGTTAGGTTCTCCGTGTACTGAACATTAGCCATTTGTTGAATGAGCTCCTGGTCAAAAATAAAACTTCAGGCATTAATCATCCACTTCTGGCTCTAGTTCGACATTACAAACAACAGAACATCGACATTTGGATATTACCTGAAGAAGTACGAGCTCAATTCCCTGACCCTTTTTAAGCTGGTTCACAAGATACTGGAAAAGACCTCTCAATTCCATAGATGGATATTTCTTGCACCTGTAGCAAAACAAAATCATCATAAAGTTTTGCAAAAGTAACCACTAACAGCCACAATCTCATTTATAAAGCTAGAAGCAGACTTATCAAAATATATCTTCCACATAAGATTACAAAAAAAATTTAACAGAAAGTAATTACACATATGTATTGAACAAGGCAATCAACAAAATCAGAGAATGAAAACAGCTACATTAACGATTGATAATTCAGCAACTAATAGAGCCAATAGAAGTCCAGCTACATAATATAAATTAAAAATAATAAGCAAGCAGCTTATTGGGTTTACGAAAGGATCATTAATGCTTAAATAAAACAGCTGATGTTGCTTGATATCAGGCAAATTTGATTTTTTTTTTTTTTTTTTTTTTTTGGTGAAATTGTTCAACTGGCAGAACAACACAACAGCATTTACAATTTCCCAAAGATTCGAGACTAATTCTTAAAGGTTTAAGGAAAGCCTGGTTAGCTTCATTAACAATGCAGCAAACTAGAATTCTCTTTTAGAAATCATTGTTTTCTGTCCAAATCCGATATTTAACATCAATTTAAGAAATTAATACATCCTCACAACAGATTTTCAAATTCTTACTAGAACCTAGTTCATCTATAATTCAAATCACCATGAACACAAGTTCTTACTTCTTAGCCAAGAAAAATTAGACATGGGCAAATGTGAATCCAATTAAAGTTGAGTTTCACTTAAGAATATTCATATTATCAGCAAATACAGATCACAACTTAAAAAGTCAAGGGCATTCAAACTACACAAAATGCACTTCAGAGTACGATTATATTTTGCCTAAAGAAGAAACTTGTCAGCGAGGTAAGGACACGCACAGCAAATACAAGATTCAACAGCAAATGAACCACCACAAGCAAAAGACAAGTTTTGCTAATAAGTGTCCATCCATTTGGTAAAGATACGCCTTGACGTAAGGTCTTTAGGTACAAATCATCAAGAATGAAAATATAAAAACACAATCTTTCACAAAAATAAAGAACCCAAAAAAAAAAATTATCCACCCACTGTTCCCCAACCACATCCTTCACTCCTTCCCAAGAGTTCTGTTGTAACTTACATGGCAGCATTGCCAACAACATCTCCTACCTTAACATTTCCCTCTCAGCAAGCTGGAAACAAAAACGTTCCTGGATAACATTTACCAAATTTAACAAAGCTCAGCAACTCCCAGATTGTAATGATGTCTTAGTATCTCTTCCTGGACCTCTTTACATAATATACTTCAATGGCCACAACTATAAAGAAGACACCTGATTTGTCTCACCAATATCAGTCGAATAATTTTCACCTTCTCACAAAGTTTCAATCATCAATATTGCCCAAGTCATCACATCATACATGATAAAAAGAATTGGACTTTTATGACTGCAGTGTATATATGCCAGAGTAGAAATAAAGAAGACATAGGAGTTGTAAGGAACCAAAAGTAATTATAAATCAAGAGCATAATTCTAAGATGATAACAATATGCCGGAAAATCATATACTTCTGTGTAATTCTGGATACATACAAAGAGATATTTGGAAATTATTCTGCAACTTGGGATGAAGAAAAAGAAGAAGAAGAGTGTCATAATTGACTTGGGATTAAATTATAGCAATAACTTGAGATGAAGAAGGTCATGCATTTAAAACAAACATCGTTGACCTATGAAAAAGGAGAACTGCAATTGGAACCAGTGAAGCAACTCGGCATTGCAAAAATAGTAGTCGCTTGTCAGCGTCCATGACATCGCTAAGACAAGGTCTAGCAAAAATTTATTCTGGCAGAAGAAACGAACAAACCAGGAAAAGGGAAAAAGAAAAAAGAAAATGGAGATTGAAGAAAAAATTATTGGAGGATGAACTGGAAGTAACTTCATATGAAACAGGCTGCCACCAGAAAATCACTGAAGCTTGATTATTAGTACAACTCACCACCATGGCATAAAATTTTGCGTCTTCATTTCCAGCTTTACTTCTTACCATTGTTAAGAAATCAAACCAGAGAAACACTATTAGGAATCACGCCTCCCCACAACCTCCTCAGTCAACAAAAGCCTCCACAAATTAATTCAGACCTCTTTGCTCAACAAAAGCCTCCGTCACAAATCAATTCAAATTAGTTATAGACCCTCATTAATCTCTTAAGAATTTCTATAAAATGCCAAATCACACAATCTCCAGATTCTCAGAGACCTATCCCTTCCCTAAAAGCAATCCCACACATCAATCATAACATCATCTTCCTAAACTCATAGAGCAAACAATGAGTTTTCCTGCTATTCCTCAATAATTTCATGGGCACTTGACTGCTTGTCCATTGCAGCATACCCAATCGATGTCAAACTACTAAATCAGCTAGCCTGGAAAATCACTACAGTGAGTCTTCCTTGCCAGTTCCAAATATGAATAACGGAAGTACGCATACACAGACACACTAAATAGAAGTAAAAAGGCTCCAGATTAATTAAAGAAAGATGCATAATACATATATTGCACAAGTACTCTGATATCAAAGCATCTACTGATATCAGACATCAATTAACACAAATTACATATTTTTTCTATGTTGATGACGTATGACCCACTATATGTACATAGCATGAAACTTGCACAAAAGAAAAATTTTAAAGGAAAACAAGATGAAAGGAAAATATTAAAAAAAAAATAACAAACCAAAAATATTTGGACTCCAATGAAAAACTACGCCAATGAATGTACAACTGAACAGCCCTGGAAACCACGAAAGCTTTGACAATTATTGCAAGTGTCACGTCGACAGAATTTGATTTATTTCCACAGATTGCAAGTTATCTATGGCTTTGCACGATGGCTGCCCACCCGTATAGGAAGAATCCAATACACCTTGAAGTACCCAAAAGCCACCATCAAAACAAGCTAATGCAGCTACAACCAAAATGGACGCTCATGGACCTCTCATTTTGTTTAGAACACATCCCATGATCAAAGGGTGCCCATCTGATAGTAATACTATATAGTAACACCAGATCTAACAAAACATGTATATCGTGCACCACTCCACCCAGGAATAACAGTAAAGACTCTAATTGAAAGAAGAACCAAGATGAGACAGCAGCAGGCAAGAATTCACTAAACCCAGAAATGACTGGCTTCCAATCTGAAATTCCACCTAAACTAAGCTCTTCATACAGCCAAAAGGATTAAGGACATCATTTCCATATCATTTAGTATCACTCAAAAAACAACCAAATGGCACAACTCCACAACCAATAGAAATCATTCCAGTATCAGACACTCAGATCAATTCAAACGATTTCTCTACACTCCCACTTTTAAATACCATTTTAAAGCTCCCACCCACTTGTTCTACTTCAAATTTTCATAGTTCTCCACCTAAATGACACCAAATTTTCAAGTCACATGGTAAAACACAATCTTTTGCCACAGAAGCACTCTTTCAATCACAAATAATCCTCTATCCACCTGGCAACAGTCATCAATCTTATCTGAACATTTTACCTTTCTCAACAATAGCAGCCAGCATGACAATCTTGGAAAGCGATAGAAGAAATAGGAACCATATGAAATTTTCATAATCCAATACCACCTAACCCCCTTAGCACAAATGTCAAATTTCATGAAAAAAGCTACATATGACTCATGCATCTAGCTGATCAAACTTATGAATCCCACTCCAAAGGCCTCAATGCAAATCCCCAATAGATGCCAAACTTGAGAAATGGGCACCATCAAATGAGAATAATGAATAGAAGTCGACCAACCCTCACTGTCAGGTGTCATTTCCTTCCAGTGAACATACCTTTCAATCTGTTACAAATCCCATAAACTTATCCGATCGAAACCTATTCAATTGCCAAACCTCAACCTCAGGTGTCATATTTCCATCCAGTCAATCTATCTTTTAATCTGTTTCAAAATCTCATCAATTTCTCTGATCGAAGCCTATTCATTTGCCAGGCCAAATTGTTGAAAAGATTTGGCCTTGCAAATTAGAAACCAGAAAAATCAGCAATGTCCCACCACACCTCAGCTCCAGTCATCCTGCTTTTGCTGGGCTATATCTGCAACCCGGAAACTCAAGTAAAGCATCCCAAGAAATAACTAAAATCCTTAATAGAATCAATTCAATGCTCAAAATGTTGTCTCCGTGCATTGAACAACAATGGTTTTAGGAACAAACAACCTAAAAGTTGCTTAATCAGCAGGCATAAGTTTAAAAAGCAATAGAGAAACCAGCACCCACATATGCATAAGAATGTCCAAAATGCAGCTCAAAAAAGTTATCACATGCAAATTAAGGAAAAAGATCAATAGAATTGAGATCTCAGAACCAATAGTACAATTTTAAACTCCCAAATAATTCTAAACATTAGAAAGATCAAAGCAGAATCACTGGACTTGTTAAAGCACAATAAATTTTACACACCAAAATCTCCTGGCAGAAGAAATAATGTAAAATAAAGAATGCAAAGTTAGGAAAATAAGAAAACATACAGGTGACCCCAGAATGAAGCCAGAGATTGTAGCCAGTCTGACAAATTAAGACCATCATCCTTCAGCTTATCACGACCTCCTTGTGCTAAGCGCTCAATTACAACATATTCTAAGATATCATACTCAAGCTGTAAAGAAAATCATGCATTCATTAAGCAACATCAAATTAATAAATAACATCCAAAGAATCAAGCAACCTATTCCAAAATCTATCTTAAAAGGCAGCATGGCAAGAATTTAAGACATAATAATAATAAAAAAAAAGGAATATAAAATAAAAAGAATAACTATAATCATAGAGCTTCTACATAGACCTAAGATGTTAGGCATTGAAATAATTATAAAACCAAGTAACATCATGCAACTAAACATCGTAGGACTATCACCACATAATTCTGTTCTTGACAAGACCAGTCTTAAAAGATACCATATCCTAGACCTCAAGTCATCAATACCAAAACTTGTTGGCCAAAAATTGAAGCGCCATTAATGTACAGAAATTGAAACAAAAGTCCCTGTAATTTGATAAGTGGACTGACTGGGATTAATACAGCTTCCCTGTAAATTGAAACACAAGATCGTGTACGTTAAAGAGACAATCTTTCTAGCATATTATTACAGGATTAAAATTGGTTAATTGTTCCTAAAACAGCTTCCCTCCAACTTCTGTGTACTCTGACCTAAAAGCAAGAAAAAAGCATATCAAAAGGGTACGTCTGTATTGGAGACTAGCAGTCCAGCACTATTTAAGACAAAAGTATACGCTAAATTTGTAATGGAAGAAGGGGCATCCACTTTGACAGATTGGAATTCATTGCAAAATAAGAAAACTTTATGAATGGCATGTATAAATACATACAAGCAACACAAAGCTATTTCATAATAAAACTAAAACAATTTCCAAATACTGTTCAAGAAAAAAAATTATTGATAGAAAATAATTTTTCACCTGCGTCAAATACTTGAAAGCGTCTACAACAGGGGCAATCATATCTCGATATGCCTCGATCTGCACTCATATTTCCAAAACATCAGTTCCCCTTCCACATGAAATCCAAATTTGCTTATCAATTAAAAATAAATTATCACATCATCAAAGACAGTACCTGATGTACAATAGTTCGAAGTACAGTCATTGGATTCGCATGAGCTAGTTTTGCAACCATCCGACCCAGCTGCTTCAAATTTTCTTTCGCAAGCCTCTTTAGAATCCTTCTAGTGTCCAACTGTAATATCACCCATGAAACAAAAACTAGCAAACTAATTAGTACGATATGATGCACCAAAAGCAACACACTTGAAACATTTACTGCAGATGAGATGCATAGTTTACATACTTTTGCAGTTTGCCTTGCAGCCAAAACCATTGGATTTCGTTCATCATCTTTCTCCCATTCACCATATAAACGATAGCGCGCCTAGATGGGTAATACACATCAGGCAAGATTGCAAAGCAAACCTAACACAAAATAACATAAAGATATTGAGACGAAAGGATGGCAGACCAACCTCATATGGAAGGAGACTCATCACTTCCCATATCTCCTGCCCAACTGCTGGATTTGCAGGTATCAACTGCAGAGAAGGAAGGAGACATGTGCCCAATGCCTCCTCTACTCTTAACCTAGCTTCTCTTAGGTGGATACGAGGGTTTCCAATAGAAACAGATTCACTATTTGTTCCTCCATCACTGCCACCAATAAGCTCGAGAGCAGACAAGTAGTAACCTCTCAATACTCTACAAACCTATCCATGAAGAAGCAGAAACTTAAAATAAAGAATTATTAACTCCCATGTCAAAAATAAAATGCATTTGATGAACATATAAAAATGATGTACCTTCTGCAGCAATATTATATTGCGATGGAGATAAGGTCCAACAGTTGCTAGCATCTGAAAAAGCTCCTTGGGCAGATCAATGAAAGAACCATGGCCAAGTGCACTACTACTATCCATATAATCACTTCCAACTCCCGAGGACTCCTCAAAATTTTGGAGATGTGTTTGACGTATGATACCATAAGCTGCTGCGATTGACTTCTCAATGAGTCTGAACATATGAATGGAAGAATTACATAAAAAATAGCATCCAGACACCCTTTGATAATGATGAAAGGTACTCAAAAGAACTATTACAAAGACAAATCATTTCTGAGGTTAACATCTTAAGTGGGAAATAAGACAAAAAGGCCACATCATGATCTTAGCATGGATTGAATGCAATAACTACATGCACCGTGTTTATATTCAAGAGATGATAAATAGATAACTGAACAGCACTCAATTTACCTAAATAACCCTTGGCATATTTGCACATGCGCCACTGGATTTAGCAGAGAGAGACGATTAAACAATATGTGAGCATGATACCTGAGAAAAGAGTGTCATGTAGAGTATCATACCATGCATATAAACACCTCATTGTAATTAACTTGGCCGCTTAACATTTGCATGAAGAAAATTGTCAGTGTAAACAACAATAAATTATTTGAGCAGTAGCTATATTTATTTGCATAGAACTGTGGCAATAAAACAATAAATTAGATAAATTACCAGAAATCATGACTGCTTATGTAAAAATTAAAAAAGAAATAAATGATACATTATTCAAGTATCCTCTGGCTTAAAAAGCTCAGAATTCCCATTAACTATGTATCAATGGATCACAAAACATAAAATTTATATGATTTTTTTGCATAGACCAATAAACATCAATCAATACCAATTAGCGTATTAACCTTCTTAGGCTGTTCTGCAGACACTCTAATAATGTGCAAGTATCAGGTGAAAACATAAAGCACAGAACCATGAGAAATTTTGACAAAAAAACATGTAAGTAAAAAGTGGGAATGCAGCTAAGGACAAGTTAAATAATTGAATATATGTGAATTAAATCCTCATTAACCATTTTAAACCAACTATACCGTATATAAATTTATAGCTTAAACAAAATTTAAAATTTAAAATTGTACTATGACCAGATGCTTGATCAGAATCTAAGCAGCTAAGAACTGAAATTGCTCCAACTCCAACCATAGGTGAACAAATGGAAACAATCTTAACAGCTTTGAAAAAGAAAGAACCTACCAGTCATCTACAGAAAGAAAACCAGTGAGAAGGCCCAGAGTTTGATTGTTTTCAAGCTCTGAGGACCTTTCAGCTACAGCATCAGTTTCCATATCCAAAGCTGCAAACAGATCTACTGTAACATCTCCCTGTTTCTCATCCTCCATGAGGTCCTTCCCAGTAGCAGCAAGGTTTATTTTTCCAATTTTATTGGCCTGCAGCATATTATAATAAAATCCCACACAGGCACCATCTATTAGAAAAATCTGTATAATGCTCCAGACTACCAAAAGACACCTACACCTTTTTATAATGCACCCAGATACTAACAACAACAATAAGCTATAAAAAGTATAGTATTACAGCATTATACCTCATCCAAGCGCTTGGAGGAAAATGCATTATAATGCTCAAAGGCCTCATCATCCCTAGGAAGTAGATGAGCATATCTGCCACAAGCATGAAAAATTTTGATCAATACAAGTCAAAGTCAAGAAAGAGGCAAAGAATCTCAAGAACTGTTATAAATATGCATATGCCCATGCGTCTGTATGATTGTTTGCAAATGAAGAAAGAGATATAGCGAATTAGCAAGTCATTCTGAAAGGATTGGGATGGTTTCGAGTTTAGTTTACATCATCCTCAGTGTTGATTGGGTCATTCACCGAGCAGTATAAACTATGGATAAAGAGTTTGCTGGCCTCATTACAGGCTTCCATTGAACAGGTTTTCAGATAGTTTTCTCAATGATATCCATCTGGACTTTGGAACTTTGCAATATCAAATTTTATCAATTCCTTGATACTATCAAGAGGAAGACACCTCATTTTCTCAGTTGTATTAGTTATTCATACTCCTTTACAGATAAATTGTTCTTTAACAAAAAAGAAAATTAAGGAAAGATAATAAAAACAAATCAAGCACAAAGACCCCTTGGAGAGAATACAGTCCACATATATGTTCATTGATGCAGCTTGACCTTTTGCAATTTTGGTCAGTTGAATAGCACATATTAGAAAGGCAAATGCCTATAATTTCTTCGATACTTCAACTTGTAAATGACTCTCCTTATATACTGTGTTTTCCATCTTACACAAAACGATCAGATGGTTCATGACCAAACAATTATAACCTGACTAGTCTACAATTAAAAATTATTATACAGCATGAATGAAGATACAGAAAGATATAACACCAAATTCTACTGCACCGCAGCTATATGAAAAGAAACTCTTGAGAATAAAAATTCAGTGATAATTACAAAAACACAATTAACATCCTCAACATATTAAGATTTAACATATTCAAATTGATCTTAAATGTTCACATTATGCAGCTTATTCATTTCGTCAAAGCACCATGACAACTAAATGTTCTTGAAACATGAAATGAAATGTTATAAAATAAAATGCAGAAAACAGTTATAAAAAGGGTTAAAAAAAAAAAAAAGATAAATTACAATAATAACCCCAACACTAGATGAAAGTCACACATGAAATCCTTATTGTTTAATCCCAACATTTTACTTTGAAAAGCAATTCGGTAACTCACATTTCAAACAAAATAGCTTGAAAAGCGAAGGTCTAAAGTGTAACTTTCTTCAAAGTTAGATAACTGTTTTATTTACTTCTGCAAAGTGAAAATCAAGTTTAAAGTTTGAAAATTGTCTCTGTGGTTTCAGTAATTTACCCCCAAAAAAATTATAAGACAGATCGGCTGAAAGGACCACTCACATGCTATCAAGATCAATAAATTCTTCCTTCACCAACAAAGCAGTAAGCTTATAAAGCCCAAATGGTACAGGACTATTTACTTCCATTCGCTGATAATATTGGAACTTAAAACCAAGAATTTGCGAGGCATGAGACTGCAAACAAGAAATAGTTATGAGCAACCAAATGTTTTCCATAGACAAACAATCGAACCTTAAACAAACTATTCCATACCTTGGGAAAGATAGGGATCAGTTCCAAAAAGATACTGTTGTCAGGCTGAAGTTCAAAACACTCCAAAACCTAATAATTAGAAATAATGGCACCTAACACTTAGCCTCAGATCATCAAATCCTTAAACACTTACCACATAAAAGAGTTATAACAAAAAGACAACTTACAATATCGAAAACTCGGTTTGGATCCAAATCAAAATGCCCAATTAATGACTGCAGAGATTGCACTAATCAGAAGAGAATGCAACAAAATTATGACCGAAGACATGCTGGACTAATATTTAAGTTCAACTTAAAACCTTGATAATGCCTATTGTCGCTGCCGATGCATTTTCAGTTACATCTTCATAGCCTTGACAAAGAAGAGTAACCTGCACAAAAAATGAATTCAATTAGCTCCGTGCACTGAAATCCTAGTATAGATCTATAGTTTCTCACTATCACATCACTCTCATGGTAAACCAAATCTGTGTAAGAATTTTAATACACATAGTTCCAAACCAAATAAGCCTTGTAGACAAAGAAATTTTTATAGAAGAACACAGCAAGGTCAAAACAAAGAGTAGTTATAAAGAACATAACATAATGAAATTTGATACACACCATCATGCTGATTAGTTAAGCTTTCTATACAGAAATAACAAGAAAATGTAACTGAGAATGAAATTGCACATGGATTGTAATATAGTAGGCAAATGATCAACTAACTTTGAACAAGAAGTTTTGCAGAAAGAAACAGAACATGACTGTAAACTCCAAACTTTAAAATAAGCTGACAATTGTAAAACTCAACGAAAGAACTTTGTTGAGTTTAAAATGCATTTTTTTTATAAAAATTTTCCATATTATTATTTTCTACACGAGCACATATAGAGGCAGCAAAGCTTGAAAGCACAGAAACTAAATAGTAACACTTTTACTTGTATTCTATGTTTGACTTGTAGCCAAAATTTGAATGCAAACTTCTAAATCAATAGGGCCCAATGTTTTCAAAAGGTTAAAAAAAAAAAAAAAAAGTCCTCAAAATAAAATGAATTCCTATATTAAAAAATAATTTCACAATAACGCAAACATGTGATAAAAAGACAAAAAATAAAACCCTCCAACAATAAATTCAATAAGATGCTAAACAAGATAACTAAAAATATACCTGTGAAAAGATAACTAAGCAAATGATTATGAAATATTAGAGCAGACGAGATAAAAAGTTATGATACCAGTTTGGCATAGCCTTCACTTTCTTCTCGAACAAGATTAAACTTTGTTTGCTGATAAAGAAGACGGGTGTTTACTCTGACCTGAAACCGACATTAACAGCAGGTCAAAATCAACAAAGACGAGGGCTGTGAGTGTTTTTTTTTAATTGAAGAATCACCAAGTTAGCTGACATGGCAAGAAATTGAAAATTTACAATATTGAGCATGTGAAACAATAAGGTGATACTACTCATTAGATTTTATGATATTCTTCCTTAAGGAAACCTAAGAGTCCTTAAAACACAATTTCGGAGTATGTCAACCCAGTAAACTCGTGTTACATTCCACATTCACCTGACATACTATGAACCAAAATCAAACTTACTGCATAATCATAGATGGATAAATCTATAAATTAAATAAAGATATTAAAACAAAATTTCTCCAAATTGAAACTTTATTGCAGGAGTGCATGTAAGAATGACATCAAAATTTAGCAATAACTCTGAAATCAAAGTACCTCTTTCCCCTTCAAATCCTGAGCTTTTATCTTTATCATTTCAGCCTCCCACAGAAATTCCTCCTAAACAATGAGAGCAGTTACATGTAAACATTTATTTCCTCAATTCCTTCAGTATAAATGTGAAATATCAAGCATATAAAGATCATGAGATAAAAGAAGCATGACCACAACACAATTTCTAAATCCATTCAAACAGCCAATAACTAACCTCACAACGCTCTTGGAAAAACCTCAATGGGACAAGTGCAGATTCCACCATCCACTTTGCCTATAAAGAAGCAAAAGAAGTCAATACTAGACATGAGCACATAAAAAAAAAATCAAAGAACAATCATAACAAAGAAAACCAAAGATAAAAAACTTATTACAGAACAAATGAAATACCCAGTCTGAGACAACCGACCTATTCACAAAATAACTCGATAACAGATAGCAATCATACATAACATAACAAAGACATTTCATATGCTTCCAAGCAACACTAACAAGAGTCCTACTAGTATAATTAGCTAAAATTGAAATTCTAATAAATGAAAGGGATCTCCATATAGCAGATATCATCACTAAAACATCATACAGAATCCAATCAACACACGAACAAAAAGACATTCAACGACAGCGCAATAAAGTCAAACTAATCATTAATAATTTTAAACACTAACCAACTTTATGAGACGAGCACGATATTCTCCAGGCAGTGTAAGCTGCAAAAGCAATAACATCAAAAAAATAACCTAAACGAAACATTTCCGAATAATCCGAAAAAAAAAATTAAAGAGAAACAATAAACGGACATCCTGCGCCATCTGCGTAACAATATCAGCGAAACTCGAAGCCAGCTCTCGCGCAGACACGCTCTCTGTAAATTTTGCAGAATCTAACACCGCTTTACACTTCTGAAACGGCAATTCTCCTCGAACCTATAACAATTACAGCAGAAAAAAATTTAACAAAAAAATACACAACACAAAAACCTAACAAAAAAAATAAAATAAACCGCACGTAAATATTAAATATTACCATAGTAAAGCAGATCTCGTAAAGGAATCGAAGCATAGGCACGGGATTAGGAACGTGAAACGCAGCGTTACCGCCTTTCCATTCGCGGAGATGATCCTCCGTGACGTAGAGACATTTGATAGGAGGGAGGGACATTTTTGAGAAATTGGAGATTTCGGAACCCTAGGTGAAATGTAGGGATTTAAGGAAGAAGAAGATGAGGGAATGGCAGGGTTGTAAATAAAGGGAGTTTCATGGAGAAAATGGTGGAAATTAGGGTTTCGGGAGAGTGAAGGGTTGAAGGCGATGAAAGGGAACTTGTATGGGACAAGTCTCTGTGTTTATTTTCTGCTTGCGCGCGGTGGTTTTGTTCCGATTTCCTGAGCGGAGCGGGTCGAGCGACGACGTATTTATACTTGTATAAGTAAAGAGGAAAATGTTTTTTAATAAGCCCTTGAACTTTCGTATTTTGCTTTATTGAGACTCAAACATTTATTTTGTTTTATCAAGTCCTCAACTTCTATTCTTGTATAATTTTAAAGATATTTTTAACATATCTATAATTTGTTTCAAAAAACAAAAAAACATATCTGTAATTAGAGTGCTAATGAAGTGAATTAGATATGTAAAGACTTGATTGAAAATCTACATGGAATTTTAAAGATCACAATAATTATATTTTATTTATGATAAATATGTGAAATAAAATGTCAATTTAAAAGAAATGTCTCAATTTAGTAATATTATAAATTTGTGTTGTAATTTATAAAAACTAAAAAATACAAATCAAATAGTATCTACTAGGAGCATTGCATCTAGCCAACTCTCTTTTTTAACTCTTTTATTTTTTGTTGTTTTTTTTTTTGTGATTGAAATAAAACATTTCATTGCTTTTTTTTTAATTCAAATTAGATAAATATGTTGCAGTTTTAGATTTTTTTTAAAAAAATTATATTGTGTTTTATAATAATAATTATAACTTTTTTTAATTTTTTTTATTGCATTATAGTGGTTATAATATTTTTTATTTGGGAAAAGAGATTCATGATTACAAAAATTATGAATTGAAGTTACCAAAATTCAAACTCAAAACGTTTTTTTTTTTTTGAAATCCAAAGTGAAATTCATTAACTAACGGAATCATGAGAAATTACATCAGACAAGAATAAGGGAGCTGAACCCCATTCTACTAAGTCAGACACAGAATGTGCATGCCGAGCTAACATATGTGCAGCACTATTCGCTGACCTTCTAACAAAACACAAATGCAGACAAGCAAAACCAGAAAAAAGATGTTGACAATCAGCTATAATCAAACCCAGACTGGACCGAAATTCATCTTTGCTTCGAATGGATAGCACAATCTGTTGGGCATCAGATTCCACAACTATATTATCCCACGACTTAGATTTTAACCAACTTAGAGCTTCTCTAACTGCAATGGCTTCTGCTTCCTTAGGAGAAAACTTGCCACATATCGACTTCATAAACGCGGCAACCACCTCACCCTGCCCATTCCTCACAATACAACCAATGCCGATCCTCTCCTCGCCCTCAAACACAGCCGCATCAACTCAAAACGTTTTTTAAATGAGAATAAACCACTCCAGCTAATTCTTCACAATTACTAGTTTTGAAGTTAAATAAATTAATACATGTCATATGGTAAAGAGATACATATATTCGATTATATTAAAATGGTAAAATATCACGGTGCATTTTTTTTATCAAAAAATTTTAAATTTACGGTCACTTTTTTTTTTCCAACAATAACTCACGCATGTTTCATATAATACGGTTTCTTTTTTTTTTTCTTTTCATTTTTATGGTGTTTCCATGTCTTCAAATGTCAATCTTAGGCCCCGTTTGGATTAACTGTTGTTGCTAGGGGTGAGTAAATGTCGGTTCGGTTCAAAAATATATAAAACCGAATTGAACCGAACTTATTTCGGTTTTGAACCGAACCAAATATGGGTTGAACCGAATTGAAATATTTATGTTCGATTATTTTTTTTCGGTTTTGACTTTTTTTTCACTTTTTAAATTTTTAACTTTTTTATTTATGTAATTTTGAAATATTCTGATAAGATTTATAAGATATATTAATGTTAATTTTTTATGTTTATTTTATTTATTAGTTTTTTTAAAAATCAAATGAACCGATTCTCTAAAATATATTTAAATATGTTTTATTATAATTTTTTTAGTAGTAAATAATTTTATTAAGAGTTTTATATATTGAAAACTAATATTATTAATAAAATTTAAAATATTAGTACTAAACCAATCAAACCGACCTATAAATATATATAAATTTTAAGTATACTATGAATTCGGTTCGATTCAGTTTAATAGATTTTTTAACTTTGAAAACCAAGCTTATTTCGGTTTGCTTTGGTGTAAACCGAATTAACAATTTTTATGATGAAACCGAACCGAACCAATAGATTTTTAACTCTTATTTTGGTTTGGTTCGGTGTAAACCGAATTAACCATTTTTATCATAAAACTGAACCGAACCAGTCGGTTCGGCTTGGTTTTCGGTTATTTTTGCTCACCCCTGGTTGTTGTTGCTTTTTAGCTGCTATTAGTAATTACGTATTTGGATTAGTTGTCGAAGCTGTTGCTGTTATAATATGAAATTACCAATAATGATAATTTATTATTTAAATTTATTTGTATGTATATTTAAATATTATTATTGTTCCACCCCTCCCCACCGGTACCCACATCAGACAGATTTACAACTCGGACTATCCAGCATGGAGTAACAGCGTGGAAATGTACCACTTATAATAAGAACCTAAGAAAACTATCCATATGAATTGGTTTAATAAACGGGGATAATAACTTATATATCATTTAAATCATAACTTATTAATATATTTACTGAGGTTGATTGTTTAATAATAATATAAAATATTATACGGTTAATGTTGTCCAAATGACACAAGAATAAATAACGAGTTTATACATATACCATCTCAACAATAAACACTGATATATGAAAAATATAATATACATACATATACAATATAATATACAAAGTCATTGTTCAGCGGCGAGAGGAAATACTAGAGAAAAATGGCTAGCAAAAATATATACAGTAAGATATAATAAAAAGGATCAAAAGGCCTAACAAAACTCTAATAAAGGTAGGTTAACTACCTAAGGATGTGCTACCCACATATTTATCCAAAAACAGTAGCAACTATCCTAAAGCTCAACCCTCTACCGGCAAAAAGTGGCATAACTTCAGCAGTGACTGCAACAACTAAGTCCAAGTCATAGTGACCTGGACTCTAACCTGTGTCTCATAGGCAACGGAAATAACTGACAAACAACTGTCCAAGAAGTCACTCCTCATCGTACTCGTGTGATACTCGATAGCTATAGGGTCTACTGAAATGTGAAAAAATAAGTCGGCGTCGAAATCATGTTGTATGAAATACATTACCTTTGTCTCATTATTATGGACATCTAGAGTCTAAGCTACCCACATGATCGCCATTTATTACTTCACATTATATACAAAAGCTAAGCTGAAAACAAAACAATCTTTACAGAAGAGAGTGGTGAGTATTTTTATGTGAAACACTCAGTGAAAAAATAAAATAAATGCTCTTGATAACTTAAAATAATAACATTTTAAATAACAATATAAATAATATAAAAACCAATCGTCATAAAATGGTTAAACAATAACTGTAAATCCAATAGTCTAACAACAACATTCAAATAATATGAATCAAATCACATTGATTCATTTAAATAATATAATCAAATCATAATTGACTCTTAATAACAGTATATAATCAGATTACTGTCAATGTAATGGGTACCATTCAGCACATTGAAGATTCGGGTCAGGTATGCATACCATAATCATAGATCACACAAGTAGCCATAAGGCTTATCACTGTATCCCGGATACATGAAAAAATATGAGTTTGTTGTGTCCTGGACACAGTCTTACGTCTCATTGAACCCTGCCGTACCCCGGGCACGGTCTTACTGCAATCCTTTAATATTCAAATACTCAAAATCATTCAAATACATAATTTCTCAAACCAATCTTGGTCACAGCCAAGCAAAACACTATAAACATATCTCAATCTTCAAATTCAGTTCAGAAATGAGTTTTTCTTTGAAATCAGACTGAAATACTTCTCAAAATCACACAGAGACGTCGCATGTTCAGGGAGGAGCACCGCCTCTGTGCCACTAAAATATCACCTTCATCAGGCAGAGGCACCGCCTTTACCTGGTAGAGGCACCGCCTCTGGGCCTCAATGGGCTGAGGCATCGCCCCTGCACAGTGGCGTCGCCTCCCCATTTTAAATTAACATATATATATATATATATATGTATATATTCAAATTTCAAACAGAACGGAAATTGATTCAATTTATTTCAAATAGCTGAAATAATAACCAAATCAATCATTCGGTAAAAGAAAAATATAAAGTTTTGAATAAGGAAAACCACTCACCTACGACATTGATTCCTCCTACTCCCCCTAGCTCCAGGTGTTGCTTCTCAGACGAACATATGAACTTCGGCGTAAACTTCTGTTTCCTCTACCTTTGCTTTTCCTTTCTTTCTACCTCTCTGGGTTTTGGTACCAAAAATGGTACCAGAACCTCTTTTTTTTTTTTTCACTTGTTGGCCTGCATGGATGCGGGTGACTCATGCATCACCTCATTCCATGCAGCCAACACCTCGATTGTAATCATTTTTTTTTTACAATTGGTGGAATTGGGCGGTTAATGCCCAATTTCAAATAAGTCATCGGACTTAATTATTTTCAACTAAGTCATTCTCAAACTTATTTTCTATACAATCCAGTCATAATTAAATATAATATTAAATATTCGAGCACGGACCCGATAATAATGATGTTAAATATTTTTCAAACACATATAAATATATATTTATGTCAATATAAATATATTAACAAAAAATATCATAATAAAAACAAAGTTAAAAACATCAAATGAATTATAAATAAAAATATATAATTTGCTCAATAAAATAAAATTCACAATAAAATAAAAACAGTATGCTACAGTGCAATGAATAATATTTACTTTTTTTTTTACTATTTCATTTTCATGAAAAATAAAATTCACCATAATTTACTATTTTATTTTCATGCAAATTTATTTTTTTCACTATTTTAATTAACTATTCCGACTCCGATTCCAAAATGGATTGCGTTATAAAATTCTACATAATTTTCTCTTACTCGTGATATATTTTGTTTTCAAAAATACCATAAATTTTTTGACAATGTGTGAATAGTACTATTCATCAAATAACTATTTTCAACGTCCGTTTTCGAAACGGATTGAGTTATAAAATTCTACATAATTTTCTCTTCATCATGGTATATTTTATTTTATAAAATACCACAATTTTTTTGACAGTGTATGAATAGTACTATCCATCAAATTACCATCTTCGACGTCTGTTTTCAAAACGGTTTACGACATAAAATTCAACATAATTTTATATTTATCATGGTATATTTTATTTTTTAAAATACTATAATTTTTTATAGTAACATTTCATTTTCATGCAAAATTCACTTTTTTTACTATTTCATTTTCATGCAAAATAAAATTCACTTTTTTTACTATTTTATTTTCATGCAAATTTACTTTTTTTTTCACTATTTTAATTAACTATTTCGACTCCGATTCTAAACCGGATTGCGTTAGAAAAATCTACATAATTATCTCTTACTCGTTATATATTTTGTTTTGAAAAATACCACAATTTTTTGACAGTGTATGAATAGTACTATTCATAAAATTACCGTTTTCGAAACGGATTGCGTTATAAAATTCTACATAATTTTATATTCCTCGTGGTATATTTTATTTCTTAAAATATCATAACTTTTTGACAGTGTATGAATTGTATTATTCATCAAATTACCATTTCCGACGTTCGTTTCCTAAATGGTTTACGACATAAAATGCCACATAAATTTTCTTACTGGTGGTATATTTTATTTTCTAAAATACCACAATTTTTGTTACATTGCGTGAATAGTAACATGCAAAATTCATACAAAAGTTACTATTTTACTATTAATCAAATTACTATTCCAACATTCGTTTCCAAAATGGCTTTCACGTAATTTTCTCTTCCTCGTTATATATTTTATTTTTTAAAATACCAAAATTTTTTTACACTGCTTGAATAGTGATATGCAAAAATTACAATTTTACTAACCATCAAATTACTGTTTCGACATCTGTTTCCAAAACGGCATAGGGAAAAAAATTTCACATAATTTTCTCTTCCTCATGGTATATTTTATTTTATAAAATACCACAACTTTTTGACAATGTGTGAATAGTATTATTCATCAAATTACCATTTTCGACGTCGGATTCCATAACGGTTTACGCCATAAAATTTAACATAATTTTTTCTTTCTCGTGATATATTTTATTTTTTAAAATACTACAATTTTTTATAGTAACATGCAAAATTGGTGTTGTATTGTAGATAAATTGGTTGGTGTTGAAAAAAAATTAAGGGTATAGAAGAAAAAAAAATGAAACACATTTGGAACATTCCAACAGCTCCAAATTGGAGCTATTGGGTTTGAGCGTTTCTTTTGCATAGAAAACGCTCACAAACGCCAAAACAAACGCGTTGTTAATTTTTTTTGTCACAAAATGTCCATCCAAACAGCCCCTTATGCTGTCTAATTCTCATATTTCTTACAAGCATTTGTGCATGTATCGAACATTGTTATGGAACTAGTTTAACACACAATGCTTGCTAGATTGTTGATTGTTTGAATTGTTTTGAATATGCATAAATGGCTAGACAATTATTGAGCTATTATCTCATTTTTAGTGATTAATAATCTTGGTATTATTCTATCATTGAACTTCATATTAGCCTACATATGAGGCCAAAAAAAAATGGCGGATGTTTTGAAACAAGCATTTGGAGTCACTAGAAAAAAAAATACTAATAAAACAAAGCTATTCTAATTTGGTTGTTGTTGGATTGTTTTTTGGTTTATTTATAACTGTTTTTTAGGCTGTTGTTAAGTTGTTGTCTATTTTCTTATGTTGTTTGAAATTTTTTAAAACATTATTTGTAATTGTTTAATTTTTTAAAATATTACAAAATTTTGAGTAAATAAGTTAAAAATTTTAAATGTGAAATATAGGATTTTTTACCAAAGAAATTCAATTATTATGGTTTTTTTTTTTTTGGTCCAAAGTAGTATAAATAACAGTGTGGAATATTTTTGTGAATTAATCCAAACATGGAGAATTGAGGGCACATATGTGGAACACTAGTATATATTTGTGCAATACTAGTCCTTATTACAACTGATTCTATCACTATTCCGTTAGAGTTTTTTTTTTTTTTTTTTAATGTTATGTTTACGCATTGTAAAACATAGGCAAATAACGCTATTCAAATTTAGTTATTGTCCGGCTGTTGTTGGACTACTATTGTTATTTTCTTATTGTTTTTTAGTTACTGTTCATATTTTATTCTTATTTTATATTTTTTATTAACTCTTTTTTTTAGTTGTTTGATTTTTTAAATAATACAAAATTACAAGTAAACTAACAGAATTTATAAGATATATAAATAAAAAAGTAAAACAAGCATAAAACAAAACGAACCGGTACTTATTTAGGGGTTTTTTTTCTTTTAACAATAGAGGTAGCTACTCAACAAAATTTTAAAGGAGGGGTTGCCGCGCTTTTCATCAAATTGGATGGCAGCCCCACCAATTCTCATTTCTTGTGTCTTAGTATTTATTTTTAACTTAAACTCTCTTGTTTTTTCAATAACTTAATAGAGTTTCTTATTATTTTAGCTATGATAATGTTACCCTTTTATGGGTTTTGTCAAATTTTGAGAGATCGTTTAACAACAACAACAATATCAAGTTTTTATTGAAGACTCATGATCCAGCTTACCTGATTATTAAGATATGTTTTGATTCGATCTACTCGAAATTCAAGACTTTGTCCAAGTTATACCATCTTTTAAGGAAGATTTTTTCAAATGGTCTTTACCACACCCATAGTTCAAAATGAATATGAAGAAAATTTGGCCCGCCCAACTTACTTGATGTTCAACAAATTTTATCCTTTTTTTTTTTGGCAATCAATTGCCAATATTTTCACATTTCAAAGTAGTTTGTGGTGTTTTTTTATATTGATGTGTTATTTGTTGTTATAATTATTTTTCAAGATGTATCTTTTATATTTTCTAACTTTGAACATTCATTGTTAGTAAAGATAATTAGGAAAATTTATTGTTGGATAGTCATATCATTAGCTAGAAAAAAGCCCTTTATATTATTAATGTAATCTTTAATTTAGTAATGAAATTATCTTATATATTTGGCAAAAAAAAAAGCACAAAACACGAACAATAACCAAATAACAACTAGAAAAATCAGAAAACAATAACAATAACCCAACAACAACGTCATAATAACAACAACTTGAAAAACAGCCAAATAACTAAAACAAACTAAAAACAAGCAACAACAAACCAAATAATATATATTAGTTATCATTTTATAATTTATAATTACTGTTGGTGGTGATTGTAAAACCCGCCCCTCTATCACACGTGTGTGTGTCGTATGAAATACCATTTATATTTACTAGATAGTTATTTTTAATTAAGTTAAGATGGTGATAAAATTGTAGAGAGGGACTTGTTTGAAGTAAAAATAAGTTCAAGGACTAGTTAGGAAGAATAGTATTTCATTAAGGACCAAAATGGATATTTGGTAATAAAATATCACAAATTTTGGTCTGATCTCCTTCTTAATTACGTGGAGATGCAGATGAAAAGGGTGGAGCTCTTTGAAAACTTGCACTCTTTTCCTTTGAAAGAAAGAGAGAGAGAGAGAGAGAGAGAGAGATAGATAGTGGATTGGCTGAAGAAATTGGAAGTTTAGGCTTTGATTATCAACCTTCAAGGTTCAAGAACTTCTCTTGGTAAGTAATTTGAATTTTTGATTGAGTTTTGATAGAATTTTAGTTGAAGAAATTAGTGCTCTGTTTTTGCTGAAATTTCAACCTCTGTAATTTGATC